>JASCZW010010848.1:0-34561 GCA_034211315.2 Aedes japonicus | reverse complement strand
ACGTAACTGAATTCTACCAGCCCGCTGACGAATGCTGAATATAACCAGCATGTGATGGATATGAAATTGAGCTTTTCACCAGAAGCAATACTTTAGTCATTAGTGTACTAGTATGAGGTTTGTATCATGTTGATAACATAATTTGAGATTATCTCAATAAATTTATTCATAACACGAAATTTTTTATCAAAACGAACTCAACGATAGTTAAATGAGTTAATACTGTGATATCCAACGAACATTGATTTGTTATCTCTTTTATTATTTTGGCTGTTTCTTCAACCTAAATGATAACATATTTGGTGATCAAGCACTGATAATGTGATATTAGAACTTGTTATTAATTTGGTATAAAACATTGATAGGGTCGGCTGTCTCTCGTGATTTTATTTGTAATTCTTAAAGGCATTCCTCCACTCAGTTGTATGTCTGCCTGTCTGTCTGCCTGTCTGTCTGTCTGTCTGTCTGTCTGTCTGTCTGTTTGTCTGAACCTTACAGAATCGAAAACTTCTGAGCCGATCGGCGGGACATTTTGTACACAAGAGGTTTTGGGACCAGCGAAAGTTCTTATGATATTTGTCCATAAAACTGACAGGAAACGGCGTACTTTGAATATAAATGCCTTACCAATAAAATGCTTCTACACAGAGAGGAAAACCATGGTAGAACCTAAAGATTTGAGAGTATAATTTAAACTACTCACCAACGTTTAGTTTTTCAGAAAAAATACACATTATTAAACTAAACTATATGAACAAAACTCATTCCTAAGCAGACCATAAAAGCACCAGTTCCACGATAAAGGTTGTACGGAATCAAATTGCACCACTTTGTAAATGGCTGTAACTTTTTATCCGTTGGGTATTTTCTATTGAAATTTTGGGTGGAATTGGTTAAATGTGTATTGTTTACACTATGAAAATTTCACTAGCAGATCTGCAGTCGTTACGGAGATGTAGTTGGAAGAATAGCAGCGGTGCCAAGAAATTTTCCGCACGTACCTCGAGAATCCGGATCTTTCTCATCGTGCCATCAGCAGGGAGCTGGAATGGTGCATTCTACGATGTCTTGTGTTTTAAATCAGTACCACGAACGTTTGACCATCGATCGGAAAGAAAAAAGTGGCAAAACTGGATTTCCGTATAGTGTTAAGGATGACAAGTGGGTAGTTCAAGCTTTCAAGAGGAATCCTAAAAGTTCAGTTCAAGATGTGGCAAAGAAACTGAATTCAACCAAAACTTTCGTGCAAGATGCAAAAACGTACAAAGTCCTAAAGGCGCCTTATTGCGGTGAACGGCAGAATACGGTAGGTAAAACACGTGCACAGAAGCTCTACACCCAGATGCTGACGAAATCATATTGCCCCATTTTGGATGATGAGACGTATGTAAAAGCAGACTTCCTGCAGCTTCCGGGGCTCCAGTTTTTCACTGCTCATCATAAATTGTCCTTGAGGACGTTAGAAAGCAGAATATGTCATAGTTTGCCAAAAAATATATGATTTGGTAAGCAATTTGCTCGTGTGGAAAGCGGAACACCCGATTCCTGACAACTGGAACCGTCAATGGGCTGGTGTACCTAAAAGAATGCCTCCAAAACCGTCTACTTCCTCTTCTGAGGGCTTACGATGGTGCTACGATTTTCTGGCCAGATTTCGCCTCGTGCCATTACTTGAAAGAGGTTTTGGAGTGGTACAAGGCTAAGTTGGTCAATTTCGTGCCGAAGCATCTGAACCCCCCCAGCTCACGGGAACTGCAGCCAATTGAAAAGTACAGGGCCATAATGTAGCAGGCACTTTGGAAGCATCCAAAGGAAGTGAAATCCGAGGAAGATATGAAGAAAAAATGGATTGTCACGCAAAAAAAAGATGGTCCAAATGTTGTACAGGACCTTATGAGTAGTGTAAAGAAGAAGGCTCGTGCATTTGAATATCGAATCAAAATTGAAAAAAGCAAACATGGGTAAATATTTATAACATATCTTTTTTAACTCCCCGAAAGTTTGAAGATGATTGGTTGAACGTGCGAATTTTGCCGAATATTGTGTGTCGCAATTTGATTCCGTACACCCTTTATTTTCATTCATTTAGTTGCAACCGTAGCAAGGCGTGAACCGACTTCAGCTAGTATTCGTATATTTTCATCGACCGTTTCATTGATATGGAATGCAATTTAGCACAATTTGGGCCTTAGATCCGCTCAATCTAGCTTTCTTCAAAACTTTTTGGACGTAGGGATGCGTAAAATATTCCGTTTTCGATACTCCATGACAGCTTCCGGTCTGTCACTTCTAGGTCTTCTTCTCATGAACAACTTCAGAATGTCCTACCGAGCATTTCGATAAACTCAAGAGTTTAGTTAACTTTCGAGTGGATAGTTTCGTTTCGTGCGGGTATCATCGTAATGTGCATATCCTGACATGCAATGTCTCCTTTTTTCACACTCTAACTGCTTGGTTCAGTGACACTTCGGAAAAAGATACTCGAAAAAAGATTTGCACGTGTATGAGTTGATCAGAAACAACATATTCTTTCATGGCTGCTAGTAGATCACTGATCTAATTCGGATTCCCTACATGGAGACCCGTGACAAACTCGAGTTTAAAAACAATATGAAGAAACAACATTAGTTATGAAGAATATGAAGAAATAACATTATTGGAACATTAGTAGCAAAATTTGAGTGTAAACATGTTTTCTTTCCTATTAAATTGCCTTCAGGTCGGGAAATCAACCATTATGAAGTTACTTCCATTTGGAGACACACTTCAAACTAACGATCTGATGTCACGAATCGCTCGAAATGGCTTCAATTTGTACGGAAATTCTCAGGACGACTACTTGGGTAGTTTGCCGTGTCGGGCCGAATGCAAATGAATCTGTCCGGTTGCCATTCAATTCCCATCACCATCGCGTGATGGCGATCACGATCGTACCCGTCACACCCTTGAACAATCATAATCCTTGGTTTATCGCCGCAAACATCATTCGAAACGGAAAAGTCTCAAAAAGTCTCTGCCGGCTGTGTGTGTAGCAGGTCGATCGATTAGCCATTTGTATGCATTTAGATGACCAGTTATTACCATTAGCTTCGCGGATTCATCACCAACGGAATGCCCTGATCAGCCTTCTCCGCTCGGCACCGCGGTACCACCGGCCAGGATGAATAGTGAATTAATTCAGAGCTTCAGATATCCCAGCATTTCGGAACGGCCGAAGACTGGTCTCATTAGCCGCTGACAAATGGTTATTGAAAGTTTCGTTGTCCCCAAATGGAGAAGATTTCGAGCAAAGTGGACGGCATGTGAGAAAGATGAAACCGTAACACACGTGTGTTGGTGCCCGCGCTATTCCGGGCGACTAACAAATTATGAATTCCATACAGCGCTAGCTCTCCAGTGGATCTCTTAATGGAAATATTCAAATTTTCCGAATAGCTCCACGTACGATTCCCATTGAGAAAGGGGACTCCTTCAGGGCGTGCGATGTCGATGTGATACTTTCCAAAGGGAATTCCGAAGTCGTTCCGGCGGGGAAACAGAGTAAAAAAACAGCACAAACAACTCGTCTACGTGTTAATGAAGTCACCACTGCCGCTGTTGATACAGTAACAACAACAACATTGCAGTCAGCAAGATGAATGAGTCATTATAGCGCGTCGAATTTTAACGGATCTTTCTCTGGGCGATGAGCGACGAGGTAAAGCGGGGAGGAACTTCTAGCGAGTGCCAGGAGAACCAGTTTCCACTGGGATGGGTGTTCTGATTTGGAATTCAATCGATAATTAGATTACCGATTGGATGCTGATGCTTGGCGCAGTTCATGATGGCTCGCGATCGTTCTTCAAGCATGCGCCGTAGGAGAAGAGTGTCGTTCTAGGAACTTGTGGTGGAAGAATTTGTAGAATCTGATCGGAGGAATAAATGTCGCAAGGTTCCTGCTGTGCAAGGGGGGATGTAAGACGATGTGTATGCGATAAATTATTGTAAGTCTGTCACAATTCCAGCTGAGAGCGATTGGTGGCGGTGACGGGCAGTTGGGTCCTGAGGTTTCTTCCGTAATTACGACTAGAACGTGATGAGAGTGTTGAACTGTTTATCGACATACTCTTTTCTCTCTGCTAAAGCAATACAACCACCACAACTAACAAACAGTTGATGAAACATGACCCCTAAATCAAAAGTTGACATTCACACCGAACCTGTCAACCCACGAGCGGTAATCCACACAATGACATCTCGAAACGGCTTCTGCCCACGGTCGAAATTCCGAAAATTCCGCACTTGCACTTGCTTCGAGCATTGACTTCTTTCGAAGCCAACCACCACCGATCGTCATATTCGCCATCCTTTGATCCGCTGCACGATTTATCCGAAAACCGGATCCCATTGATCATTCATTTGTGTATGCATTCCACCGACTGCACTGCATTATTGGCGCGGGGAACGTACATCAACGAACTCAACGAATTCGACGGCCACCGACTACCGATTCGAAGATTGATTATGATCCGTCATTCTTAATTAAAATCAACATCTTGCAATTTTTAACGCCCTCCTGAGTTTCTCGAACTTCAGGAAGGAAACCTCGAAAATATAAATCAAGACTAATGCAACAGAGCCCGCAGAAAAAAAAAAGACCGGCACCCCGGGAGTTGGAATCATTAAAAATTCACCGTGAACTAACTGTACACATACACTACTGGACGATGCAATTCCGAGATGAATAATGATAAACCTTTTAATTCAGAGCAGGTAGGATCTTCGCCGGCTATCGACCGATCGACAGGAGGTAGCAGAATAATGCCCGGTTTCTATCGCCTCCCGAAGAAGACGCCCAAAAAGACGCGCAACGCTGACAATAAGCCCTGCGCAACGTTTTTTTGGCAATTGGACAGAAATGAAATAAAAGAATAATGCATAAATTTAAAATTTAAGTAGAGCATCGTCTTCTTCTTCACCCGTTTTTTTTCGAACCTCGCCTGGAAGGGTCAATCGCTTTGGACACCGCAGGGCCGTGACCGAATCGACAGTGAGCAAACGGCCGTTGTCGTCATCGTTCAAAAAAAAAAAGAAAAAAAAAGAATCCGGGAGGATCCTGGTGTAAACCAAACTGCTCAGCTTGATAAATGACTTTATTAAAAAATTTAACATTTTGTTCCAATCGAATTCATCCTTCGTCCAATTTGGCACGTTGCCCCAAGGGAATTGTTTTCTTTTCTTTTTTTTTAAACTCGGTTGTCATCGTCGTGTTGAAATCTGAATATTTGCAACGCAATACTTTTTTTGGAAATGCCAGCCGGCGATTTACTTACTTGAGTGCAACGCTTTTGACGATGGCTCACATGAATTAGTAACTTAACCGCAAGGACTTTTGAGCTTTATTTATAATGCCGTGGTAGATGAACCATCGCGCCGGGAAGTTGTCTTCTTTAGGAGACTAAATATGCGGAAAATTATGCAAAACATTCAAGAAGCCGCCACTCGGTGTTTGAAATCTATGCTATAGCTCACTATAATAAAGCCGCTAAAGACATCAATTGCATAGTTCTATGAGATTGACGAAAAACTCGCAAAGTCTGTACAAAATCGTGGATTGCTAGTCTTGAAGCTTTGGGAATTGAGACTAGTCTGCTGAAGTCTTCTTCAGAGAACTACAGGGAAGGTCTTCAGTAAAGTTCGAGAAATTTTTCAGAGAGCGTCAGATATTTCTCCTGAGAAATTCAGGAAAGTTCTTCAGAGAATTTTAAGGAAGTTTTGAGAGAACTGAGGGAAGTTGTTGAGAAAAATTTCAAGAAAGTTCTTCAGAAGAACTTCAGGGATGACCTCGAGAAAACCAAGGGAAGTTCTTTGAGAAGTTCGGAGTCGTTCTTCAGAAATCGTGAAGAGAAGTTCTTTGAAGAACTTCAAATAATTCTTCAGAAAAGTTCGGCAAAGAATTTAAGGAAAGTAATTTCGGAGAAGTTCTTCAGAGGATCTTTAGTGAAGCTACAAAAATTCTGGGAAGTTCTTTATAAATATTCTGTAGACAACTTTGGGAAATTCTTCAGAGAAGTTCAAAGAAATCGGTGTAATTCATTCCTTTGAGGTTTATATTATTGAAAACCAAATTATTCAATTCAGAGACATCGGTTAAAATCATTCCGTTGAGTTTTCAAATTATTCGAATGCACTGGATTTTAAGTACCAAAAATGAAATGCAAATTATATGATAGGTTTATTTAAAATTGGTATATTATTTATAAAAGTAACTATCAATTTCATTTAACTTTTAGGAAAAATGGAAATTGTTTGGGAGCATTAGACAGAGAGAACGTATCAAAGCTCCTGCAAAGAGCATCAGGGCACTGAACACTTATTTTTCGTTAATTAGCTTTCACTCGTTTTGTAAACATGGACTTTGTGCATAGAGCTAATGTCTAATTTATTGTGTGAATCATTCATATTGCTTTTTTCTGGTGAAATGCTATCATAACACCTTGTTGCAATGCATGCAATGGGTTTCGTGGAGATCATCCAATCGCTACTTCTCTCTTATCGTACTCATGCATGTTGGTGTTGATGCTGGGATGAGCGGGGATAATTTATTGATCCCTTCACTTCATACTCATTAATCAAGTATCTTCTAACGAGTCAACATGACCTAGAGAGATCAACCACGGATTTAATAACAGCTCTTTCCAATTATACAGGATCGAATCCCATGCTAGAAACATTTAAAAAACGCAGGATAACATTTTTTAATTTCATTTCGAGTTAATAAAGTCATGCATTTATCCACCAGCGAGACGTTTCTTTTTTATTTGGAACAAAATATTTGAAGTTCTTTATATTGTTCTCGTGCAATGCACAAATGTTGTTACTGTGTCAACAAATGCTTCTTACTTTTGACAGTCGCGCCTGTGGCATTAATAACTAAGGTAACTTCATAAAAAGTACAAATCAGTTTCGTTGCAAAACAACGAATAGATGCATAATATAGATTAAAGTAAATGTTCAGTGCAGGATTGAATAAATTCAAAGAAAGCAGTTTAGCAACGCTCTGTATAGCTACTGATGGATACTGAATACAAGCATAGGAGCACAAAGAAAGATCAGTGATTGTGGGTTTTTGCGAAGAAAGAGAGAGAGAGAGAGAGAGAGAGAGAGAGAGAGAGAGAGAGAAAACGGTTCTACTTTAAACAAAATTATAAAATATTCAAGGCGTGTCGACATACCTATGTAAACAGAAAATTTGACCATCATAGGAATAAACTCAAACGAGTACATCATTTTTAATCTGTTTCATTTCTAGCAAATAACATTTTTCTCAGCCAAAATACGAATGCATGATCCTTGGACAAGTTATATGACCCATTTGACGCCAGGGCGATCAATTGCTCTTGAGACATTCTGAAAATAATTTTCTCTTCATTGGCCAGCTCAAATTTGTTGTTCATGTGCTGTAAAGCCATCGTATATTTGTAATACAACGCTGTCTTCAGGCTATAACGTCTCAAGCAAGAAGCTGGTCTGGTTCTACCCAGAATTTGTGGTTTTAAGTTACGTGATCTCGGACCTGATTTGGACGTACTTCGATAAGAAGCGCCATCTCATCATAGTGATGACTTTTCACGCTTCACTACTGACATCATTGTGCATTGCTGGCTGTGGTATCGATCCACTCGGTTTTAGTTTCAAAAAGGTGACTGTACTATAGACACTCAAGTAATAGACCGGACAACGTGAGTCTGGCACAGTTGATGTATCCAAAACAATCTGTCAAATCGTATGGGAAATGCGAGGAAATGTTCGTTTTGGATGAAACATGGCGGCTCGTTGTCCGATCTCTATTACTTGAGTGTCTATAGACTGTACGTCAGAGTCAGGGATCAAAATCAAAGGTTGAACATCAGACTAGTAGAATCTTGATCTGCCTTAGTTCCCTCTCAACTTAATCATCTTGAACATAGTTTGTACTTAGCTAGTAATCAAAATCCTCTGATCCAGACTTTGTTTCGGATGAGGAATTACAGAGCAGAATAATACACACTTCGCTTTTCACGCCTTCTCCATCTTTTGTAAATTCTCTAAAATGAATCAAATTTAACAAATTACTTCTTAAATTGTCTACTAGAGTTTATTTTAAGCGAATTTAGATTTTACCTGTCAGCTGCACTTTCACCCCTTTAATCGTTTTTTCACCGTCCCCTCTTCCAAACTTGAGATAGTGGGCACCCTTCTCAGACGATCGGGATAAGTTTGGTCCAACGACACCGGATGTTGCTCCCACAGCTCAATCAAGCAAATTTTTTTCTGGTCCATCTTTGCTTTAAAAATACCGAGAAAAAAAATCAAACGGGAATAGTTCACAGCCTATATGCTTATACTGCTATAACACCGAAACTGAGCGCTAGAGCACGCACACACGACAACGGACACGGTTCCATATCATAGCGCCAAACTATCGCTATGCAAGTCACTAACTATGAGCTATCACTACACAGTTTAGGTGTCCCTATAAACTATTACATAGCTTTTTTCTTCCTTTATTATCGATATTTTCAGCTCTGGCCTAGTTCATCTCCCGTCGTAGTCACTCAAATACCTATTCGAATTGTTTCGAAACTTGTCCGGGGTGAGATTCGAACTCGTGACTTTGGCGTGAGAGGTATGGATTTTAACCACTACACCGGGGTCGCCCCTATTACATAGTTTTCCAGCATATTGCTCATTATACTAATAAAATACCCGCGTTTGGCGATACCTTCAGTGTTCTAATTCACTCATAAGGTGTTAATAGCAATAATTTCAGTGTACGGCCCTGAAAAAATAATCCAGGAGGCTGTGCCTGCAATCGGTTGGCTTCTGCAAGAATCTGTCATTATTATTAACGTTTTTTCTCGCAAATTCCATTTTTCAAAATTGAAAAAATTGTTTTGAGAAGCGATTATAAAATGGGTCGTTGGCTCAAATGAAACGTTTTCGTGACGAAAGACTTTTTCGAGATGAAGAGAAGAGCAGTGCCGTCGTCAAATATCTTGTTCATGATACATAAGACACAAAACACGGTCTCGTGCTAGATGCAGAGGAATATTACAATTTTTATCCAGGATTGCAATTTTTTGCAGAAAGGAAAGGACAAGTCCCGTAAGAAGCATTTTTCCCATCAGTCGCATTCGCCAGCCTCCCCGGAATAGCCAGCAAAACTATGCGTTGGTTCTGGTGCGCCTGATGACCTGGATGTAGTGATAGAATTTCTGTTCTCCACTGAAATTCTTGAGAATAGCAAATTGTATCCTACGAGTCGTTTGCATCAGCAATCATCACGTTGATAATAATTGGGCGAGATCTGCCGTATTGTGTTGCCTACCAATATTTTTTTCTTAATTACGCGCATCTTTAGCTTGACGTAACCTCGAGTGTATGGTACGGTATGACCACGCACGTGTCTTATAAAGTAGGGATGCCTACACAGATAAAAAGAAACATTGAATTTTCTGCGTTATATAATGCACATAAAGAGAATGCTAGAATAGGAAGAAAATAATGGGATATTTTATGCACATTTAAGCCAGATAACGCCTGAACCAATACCGTTGTGTGTATAAAACGATTGCAGAGCATTGTTGTATGGCTCATCAAAGACTACAACCAATTGCGTTATTTACCTTCTGTGGCTTCGAATGAAACGAAGAAATTTTACGTGCTTGTTAAAATTAATTTTTTTGTGTGTATACAACTGAAGGAGAAGGCTTTGCAGAATTCCATTGGCCCAGTTAATCTCGCGCTGAGAAAGTTTGAGAAAGAACATTCCGAGAGGTTTTTTCGAAGCAAGCCGTCCTTACAATACTCGTGACACAGATCCATCATCCTAATAATTTGACCAAAGCAGAAACGACCGTCACTATGGATCAATAACTTGTCGAACTACAGATGAACCGACCAACAATATTTAAAAATATATTATCAAAATGAGAGGTATCCGTACTCATACTAATGACTCTTTATGAAGCTTTCTGCCTGTAAATACGAAGCTTTTATACTCACTGAGACGTGGCTTCATTCTGATATTAGCTAGCGGTCAGAGTTTGCTGCCAGCTACTCGATAGTTCGGTGTGATCTCAGTGCAGCTACTATGCAACCTTCAGTGAGGCGGTGAAGTTTTAATTGGCGGTTAATAGCAAGCCTCAACTGTACTGCCTGTAACCGCATATCAGCGTCTCATATTACTTTTTGACGTTTTTGAGTTCGGTTGCGCCAATTGCCTTATTTTTCATCATACGCTTTTCGAAAGCAATAATAAAATTCAGCAGTTAGTTACAAAAAATGTGAAAAAAAATATCAGGTCGGTTTGTCATCCATCTTGAAAGTAACCGCATATGAGTCCCGTTATTGAAGTAACCGCGCTATAAGTCCTGTTTTTAGAAGTGGCAGTAAAATAAAAATATTTAACACCTTTTAGAATTATGGACACGTATTTCTCAAATGCTTAGTCCTTCTAAGAGACATAATAAAATAATAAATTGTTAAAACCGCCCTGAAAGAGGCGGGTTTCATCAATTGTCGGGGAACGCGATCGAGAATTTGTATGTATGGCCTGAACATACATGACAGGAATCCACTGTATGTACTGTCATCGTCAGCGCCGCTTTTTAAGTCACGACCACTTGGTTTAGGGGGATGGATGTGGGTCAGAGACGTCATTCGTGTCATATCTTCGCCTCATGTCCAATCAGTTATTCTTTGAACGCTCATTTATACCGGGTTGGGTTGAGCGACAGCAATCTCTGTGAGTGTGGACAAGGATATCAGGACGCAGATCACGTTATTTGGTCTTGCGCTGAACATCGTGGAGTCAGATCGGGGCTCTATGATTCCCTTCCGGCTCGAGGTGAGACAACCCAATGTGCCAATTCGAGATACTTTTTCTGTACGATGTTTGGGAGTACATGAAACTCATATATGTGTTTTTGACTAACATTAGCTCTAGATTGTCAGTTAGTTTAACCTGTATGTTTAGTTTAAGTTTTTTTCTCTTTTCAAAAATATTCCAAGTCAAAAGAAAACCATAAGTTGTATAGTTATAAGTGTTTCCAATAATTTTAGAATTTAAATTTATGTGTTATGTGAACCATACTTTAAATTTCCACCCTCTTCCCATCCGTAATTTGTAATTCCTATCAACCTCGAGACGGCCGCGCTTAATCGGTTTTATCCCCTAACTTTGGTTTTAAGATAAATGATGTATAAAAAACATGAAAATTTGGTCTGTAAAGTTGATTCGATTGAGCCTGTACAAACAAGTGCTTAATTTAAAAAAGTCACGACAGGCTGGGAACTGCTGGCTACCAACCACCAGCTGCTGCTGCCACGACCAGGTGGCATTACTCCACCAATGCTGGCATTGCTGGGTACCAGTGATGCAGCACCGGGAGATCCGCGCAGCCTTCAATGCTGCCGAACGAATGAGGCATTTGTTCGGAAATGTGTCTTTTATCATGGCATCGGGTATCATTGCATGAACAAAAGGGGTATCAACTAAAGCAATGTGAGTCAAATTCATTAAAGGGGAGGGGCATCTGATGTTTCTGCCAAACACTGGCGTGAAACAGAATCTACCTCTCGAGAACAAGAAAAGAATAAGAAGAAGAAGACGATGGGAGTGGCGTCTCTTGCTTAGATTTGAAAAACTGTGCTAGGAAATTTGGTTAATTTACTCTTGCGAATCGACATTATGAGACATCACCTCACACTTCACGTTATTTTTAATAAGTTAATGTTAAAAATCAATTAACTTGATTACTAAAACTGATACGTAGAATTATTTCCAATCGATGGGTGCAAACGATATGAAAATCGTTTATGCAGCTGACCTAGTTATTATCGCTCAAAGAATATCCAAAACGACCCGTAACGCGGTCGATTTCAGAAATTTTAGAACGGCGCCCCAGTATAGAAATGAAAGACGTAGTCCTACGTCAAAATATGCAGATTATTCGGTAATGCTTTTTACTGAAATATCATCATGCACAGTAAACATTTTATTTTACGGTAAACTCGGTACTTGTTGTTACCGTAGTCAGTTGTTTGCAGCAAAAGTTACTGAACAATGGTTGTATTTTCACTCAATGCTGGCTGTTCAGTAATTTTTGCGTTTTACGGTGCAAAAACTGCACAAATTATTACCGAACAGAGAAGCTGTGATTAAGTGTGTATGTTGAAACCAAAGTCGATCCATCTCAAGATCCATCTAGTCATCGGAATGCATAAATCCACAGGGCTGAAGCGGCTGTCATCCACGAACAACAATCGTGAAGCCGAAAATTTGGTACTGCGTGTGGTGCTAATTTGACAGTTCGGTTTTCTTGAAGGCTGTAGGCAGCAAAAACAATATACGTGGAGGAAGTTGGCGTAATTTTCGTTAATTTGATTCGAGAATAAAGTCTTCCGTGTTGTAATTAGTACAGTGATTATCACAACAATAGTGAATCCTAGAGGGTTTGAGCTGTTTAGTGGAATACTTGTAACTATAAATTAGAAGAAAAATTAGTAATCTCCATTTAATTCCAACTACGTTTGCTTATCTTCGACAGATACGCGTATTTCGTCTACAATGTGCAGACTTCTTCAGTGTCTCGTACTAATAACTCGACAGTTATTAGTACGGGACACTGAAGAAGTCTGCACATTGTAGACGAAATACGCGTATCTGTCGAAGATAAGCAAAGGTAGTTGGAATTAAATGGAGATTACTAATTTTTCTTCTAATGTATAGTTACAACAATAGTATTTTTTCATTGTTCATTAGCCAGGTATAATAATGTTTTATCTACATTACTGATACTAGTAGGTTGATAGAAGAAATATTATAAGGAATTATAATCCACTGTGAACCGAGCTTAAAAGGTTCAAATCGTCACTACCCAAGTAACCACGAGGCTGTAATAGCATGCATATATATGCATATATGCATCACTACATTCTTAAGCTAATCTAACGCTTCATAACTTGACAACTGTTGAATTGATGCGATCCCGCATTACCGATGTTGATTTTGGGTTGAATAAGTGCTATAATATAATGCTTGTGGTTACTTGGGTAGTGCCACACCAAAAGTAGCAGGCTTCAAGAACTAACGCTTGCTTCAGTCCTCTGCATAAATCAGGTTTACACATTGATAAGTATAAATCAAATATATGCATTCCAATCTATTTTATCAAATTTATGCATTCCAATGCATATTTATATAAGTATACACGCAAAAAAAAGTCGCAGTAGAAACTACCATTTCGAGGGTTAAATTGAGCGCAATCACCAACAATTTTCAGCTGACAATAAATGCGTTTGATTTTACCATGCCTGCGATTAGATCAACCATGGTGCGGTTTTTATCAATATGAGGTCTGTCAAATATACCACAAATGTTGAAGGTTTTACCATAAACGTAGTAAATTGGACTGAAATTTTATGGTAGTTTTAAAGATAGGCATAGGGCCAATTTCTTCACCTCTGCTTAACTCCTAAGCAGTGCTTACCCATACGTTTAAACATGGTTTAAGCTCTAAGCGGAGGTGAAGAAATTGGCCCATAGTCGGTTGAAATGGTAGTTTTTACTACAAGAATTTTTTTCTGTGTATGCATTCCAATTCATATACAGCGGAAATAATCCACACATATTTATTAGCAAAAATCCATAGAAAATTCCACATAATACTGATGTCACAGCCATTCAAGCTTGAATCTCGACTTGTGTAAATTTCCGCAACCGTCAATTTGAAAGGAATCGCCAAATGTCAATAAGCATTTAGCAAAAAGCAAATCTGTCAGTTTTGTAGACGCTATGTGGCATATAATTGCACGTCAAAACATCGTGTCAATATCGGGTGGCATGTGGCGAACGACCGAGTGATATTTTGACATGCTAGCAGATGCCGCAACTTCACCACATCAGTGGGCACCTCGACCAAGTGAACTACGTAGCGTTAGTGAAGCAACAGTTGCTTACGCTAGCGCTTGCTAGTGATTTGAAAATTTACACAAAGTTATCGATTAATTTTGTTCTTGCTTAAACGTCTGTCTGTGCTGATGTGTTCACACATAAACAGCACCCTCTGAGAAACATAAATGAAGTTTATGTGACAAATGAAAAGTATGTGTGGCCACACATAGTGATTATATGTACTCATAGGAAGTATGTGCACTAGTACAAAAACCTATTAAAGTGCATAAAAGATCCTTATGAAAATTAGCCACAAGGAAACGGTTTGAATTTCATAACATTACCTTATGAAATGCTATGATTGCTGTCATTACCACTCCTAATGATTTACTTATGACAATCGTTTGAGTTTCATTGTACAACCTTATGACATTAATTTGTTGGTGCTATGGTACTCATTTGCGTTGGTTATCCTAATCGATCTCATATTTTATGTATTTCGTAAATTTTTTCATTGAATTCAACTGGAAGTTTCATTTTATATAAACTATATTTATGGTTATAACATTGAGAGAAAAAAATAGCAGTTTTGGCGCTCATCTTTCTTCGTGAGTGTCAGCCGCCAGTCAAGGGCTCCACCGGACATTACACCGCTGTTGAGGGAATGTGGAAAGAGTATTTTCAAGGAAAGTACGATAAGATGGCAAATTTTGTGGAACTTACTTGTCCAAGGATGTATTTGAAAACGTCGTGAAACCCAACTTGGTTTCTACTGGTACGCAAACATGAAAAAGACCTTTTCATTGGCTAGTTCAACGGTGTTTCGGCGTTTAGTTTAGCGCAAGCTGATACCCTTCGCGATACGATCGAGGATGACCTGTGGATTATACAAAATAGAAAGAAAGAATAAAATAAAATTTGATTATCGGAAACGGATGTCAAATAGTTCGAAATTTATAACCAAAACATCCGCGTTACATCCCTGAATAAAGTTGGAGCTGGAATCGATCAGCGTCAGTGATGTGTATTATCTTATTGGGATCAGCAGCCTTCGTGGTTTCGATGCAGTTGATATTGTCTCCGATCATTCAAAAAAAAAAAAAAAACCAGTCGGTTTTTAATTTGTCTGGAGGATTCCATTCAACGTGCCGGTGGAGCCGGATGTTTTGTGTTTTCGGTCATTATTGAACTAAAAAGAAATGCAAAAATGCCTGTCAAGATGCGCGTTCAGTTTTCATGTGATTATACATTCCATGCATAGACGAATAGGACCAATCACTGGAAGCAAGGAATAATCACATTTAAGACGGGATTATAATCAATTTAATGGATTTTACCTAATTTAGGGTTTCCTAGTTGGTTGGTGTACGTCGTCCAATTGTTTCTTCAAACGTATGTAAAAAGTTTATGAGCTTGAAAATATCGGGATGGTCAGGATGCAGAATTCACCAAGAGTAAACAAAACAATAACATGCCGCTCAGTTTTTGTTATTTCATACATATACCTTATGATTATTATGCACAAACAACAGTCATAAGGCAGGTTTATGAAAAAGATAAGAATGACTTGTAAAAATCATTACTTTTAACTGAGACGACCATAGCTTCACACATGGATGTCATAAGGGCCTTATGAAATCAAAATACAGTGGACTCATGGAGTTTCATAAGGCAAATTTTATGAATTTCGATAGGTTTTTTACGCCAGTGTGTGGTTACAAATAGATATCATTTGTTGATTATATTGCAAAAAATTATAGATGGGACACATAGATATTATCATTGCTTTTTTATCAGTGTACCAAATTTATGCATTGCAATCTTGATTGCAATGCATATTTATATAAATACTAGCTGACCCAGCACATTTTGTTCCACGTTATGCGATTTTGTGATTTACATAATTCCAAGCATTCATGATTTTTTTTTCTAAGTAACTGCAAGCCAAACTTCACGATCGATAACAGACCGAAAAAAAAATCTCATAGATTTACAATTGAATATATTGTAACCATACAATAGAATCTATAGTATGTACAATTAATGGTATTGTTCACAACGATAAGATGACAATAGGAGTTATTGTTACCACAATAGAATCTAATGTAAATTGAGACACCGACAATAGAAAAGGGGGGTTATTATGTATCTTAACTGTAGAAAAAATCATTATTTTCCGTACAAATTTGTGTCAATTACTATTAATTTTATTGTTTCTAAATTGTTGAAAATGCTAGAATATAGAGAGAATTGTAAAGCTATTGTAATGACAATATGCATTTTTCATATATCTGATTCATGAACAATAAGATTAATGGTCGGAAGATTTCAATGTTATTTTATACTATTAGGCTAAGTGGCCTTGAACGCACGCACACTACAGCGCCATTTAAAACAAAGGAGAGCAAGTAAGTAAGGAAATCTTTTGGAGGAAAACAAACCATCATTCTTCTGCATGTGCTAGAAAGGGAAAGGTGATTAAACGTCAAAAAGCTTAATTGTATTGTAATTGTACACGCAAAAAAAAGCCGCAGTAGAAACTACCATTTCGAGGGTTAAATTAAGCGCAACCTCCAAAAATTTTCAGCTGACTATAAATGCTTTTGATTTTACCATGCCTGCGATTAGATCAACCATGGTGCAGTTGATGTCAATATGAGGTCTGTCAAATATACCACAAATGTTGAAGGTTTTACCATAAACGTAGTAAATTTGACTGAAATTTCATAGTAGTTTTAAAGATAGGCATAGTCGGTTAAAATGGTAGTTTATACTACAACGATTTTTTTTGTGTATGGTTATTTTTATCCGGGAGGTTACAAAATTCAAATCATCGACATCCTTATTTTTCGCTGCAAAAATCGCACGTGCACTCAACCAATTATGGTTCTTATAATTCTTGACAATGTTTGAGAAAACATTCGTAACGAGTTCCTCTTTCGTCGTTGTGAAATGACAGAAATTCAGCGGGAACGTGAACTGGTACTTTTCCGTTGCCAATCGCCAACGAATGATTCGAAAAAATCTCGGTAGACGCATGGTTTTGCAAGGCAAGCGTTGATTTCATTCGCTGATTTCATCGTGTGCGTAGGAAAGTCGTAAAATAGTGCAAAAAGACTGTAGCACTTATTCGGATTGTTTTGATTTTTCGTCAGCTAAGACATATCACGGCTACCAAATTGGATGCAGTACCTCAATATTTCTGAAAATTATCTAAATCACGTTGAGCCAGGGGGAAAGTCACTCTGCCACCTTCTGTTAACACTTTCATGGCACCACTTACACGAAACGATTGTTTGTTTTTGTTTATGCATGTAATTCAGATGATGCATAAGTGAGCGCGTGTATTAAACGTCTGAACCGTCCATGGTTGCCAATAAGCATAAATTTTCGATTGTAGTTAGTGAAACACAAAAACACCTTCTGCCACCCCACACAGAGACGAATTTGATAGTCAATTTTACCATTGTTGGGGGTTACGATAACTATTGCAGCATAGTGATTTTAAACCAACCATGATCATGGTCAAAACGACCATTAAAAATAGTTGATCAAACATTTGCCATAATGTCGGAATAGTCCTTGTTACTATGATCATAGTCAAAAATGCCATGAACGTGGTAAATTCCACCATTTTCATGGTTATTGTACCCATTATATGCAATGGTCATCCTGACCATGATTTAATTGTCGGTATAACGATAGAATTCTTCTCAGAGCAGAAATACATTCGTACACGATCAACACAAACACAATGTGGTAGAGTTACTCACCCCTGCGTTGAGCTTCACTTGAGTGATCGTTAATACACTTTATTCAAAGTCTTATCACTAACGCTCAAAAAGTAATTGGAATGCAGCATCAACTGTACCAACAGCAGAATAATAAGGAATCCTGTGAAATTGCATAATGTCAGGTGGACTATCAACGATTTATCCATCCCCTGTATGTACATATTGAAAATCTATCATTTTCGAAGTTTTAATTTTTCTTATAAATTCCTATAAATATGTTCCTATAAATATGTTGGGCGTAGCCGAACAGAACACAAAAAAGCAACCTCAATCGGACGATCCGTTCTCGAGTTATGCGCGGTCTTACGTATGCAACTCTGTTTTTTATATATATGCATATGTATATGTATATAGATAGATATTGAGACCTGGTTACTGGAGGAAAATCGAAATACGCTTCACTAAACAATTTCAAACTCGTTTATTTTGTTTTGAAAATTTGAATGACTTTTCCATTTTGAAATGCATATTTCCCATTTACACTTAGATTTATTTTACAGAAAACTGTCAAATTTTACCAAATTCTCAACAGCTGAACGTTCGGTAATCTGATTCAGCGGATATCGATGAAATTTTACATTTATCTGTAACAATAATTACCGGATTTCGGTAAAACTATACCGAAATCCATTAAATCGGAATACCGAACGTTCAGCTGTTGAGAATTCGGTAACATTTTACAGATTTCTGTAAAATAATCTGCGTGTGTAGGACGTCGGAATGCAAGCAAAACTCAGCAAAGAAAGTTCTGGAACCGCTTGACCATGATGAATAAAGAATGGTGGGTAATTTTTTCATTATTGTTCTGTGCCCTGTGTATGGAGTGGAAAGGGTTTGGAAGTCTCACCTGATTCAGCTTAATTTCATTCACATGCAGTCCACTGAGGATTTGTCCGAAGTTAAGGATCGTACCCAATATTCGAATGATTGGCATACTTATATCCAAGCCTATTTCGTCCAGAATTTGTTTGACGTTATTCACAAGTTCCGTTTTCTTCTGTAGACTCCTGAGATATAGCGTCAATTACATTCTCAACTAAATAAATAAATAAATAAATAAATTCTATTGCTAAAATGTATTACAGTACACAAGCCTTCGCAAGCATTGTTTGAATTCGTTCGCTAGTCATCACCAGCTTGTTTATATCAGCCGGTGTCACGTGGCTGTACTTCTGATAGGAAAAGGTTAGTGAGTAGTTTTTGGTCATGTCCGTTAACTCGCTAGTCCCCGGTTCGAGTAGGTTTTTGAAATTGTCTAAATAGTTTCTGGCAGAGGCTACCGGTGGTGGCCCCGAGGATGATGGTGGAGAAATTTCGCTGGAACCAGTTATCTATCAGTTGATAATGAAATATGCGGGTGAAAACATGATTCGAATACCTAATAATTATTGATTGACTGTGCTGATGAAAATGATAATCGATAATTTAGAGATTACAAAACTTTGACACAATTGCAAAAACATAAATCGAGCTGAACAGTGCATTAGGTCCTAAGTAACATCGAGAGATTCTCTTCGTCGACTTTCTCTTTCGTTAATAGTTTGGCTATTAAACGATTTGCTGATGTTTTTGAGTTATTGGATCCTTAATTACACTTTACAAAACCGTACTGTGTGTTGAAATTACGTGAACATGTTTTTACATAGCCATTAGAACGCATAGAGTCTCTCAATGTTACTTAGGACCAGGGGTGGAGTAACTCTGTCACGTTGTGTTTGTGTTGATCGTGTACGAATGTGTTTCTGGGGTGGCAGAAGGTGTTTTTGTGTTTTCACAAACTACAATTGAAAATGTATGCTTATTGGCAACCATGGACGGTTTAGATGTTTAATACACGCTCACTTATGCATCATCTGAGTTATATTAGTGTAAGCGAGAGGGAAACAAAAACAAACAATCGATTCGTGGAAGTGGTGCCAGATATCAATTTATAATCATTGTGGTTGCGAGTGTGTTTTGAGTGTGGCAAATTGTGTTTTTGAGAGTGTTAACACAAGGTGGCAGAGTGACTTTCCACCTGCTTAGGACCTAATGCATTGTTCAGCTCGAAATAAGACCGAAGTCTTGAAGTTTGAATTTATCGCCGGTAACGCATGTACACTGAAAATAATATTTATCTAAAATATTTTACAATGCATAGAATATATTGATTCAAAGTATACTTTTTATGCATTACAGTGATTTAAAAGGAATAAAGCATAGAAAGGAATATATAATATGCTTTTCAGAATTTAAGATTTTCTCCGTGTACAAGGGTGTTATACACGGTTACTGGCAAAAACCCATTAATGGGTACTATAGTACTCACTTTCGCTATAATCGCCACTCCTCATATAATGGGTAAATGTGAATAAACCATTAATGAGTACGGGCCACTTCCGTCAAAAAATGGGTAATTTTTTACCCATCAGGGTAAAATTTTTTTTTACAAAATGGGTAAAAAACACCCATTTTTTAATCATGAATAGATAAATTTAGAGTCCCTAGAAAGAGTCACGACAAGAAGAACATGCAACACTTATTTCGATTAGTTCTCATTTTGCGTGCATGTATAATTCAGATGGGATGCTCGATAGGTAGCGCCGATAGGTAAATTTGGTTTCACTCTTTGCGTGACTCTATTTATAGGGACTCTAGATAAATTGATAATGAAATCGTGTGCTTTCGAAAAATTATCCGTTGGATATAACGGATCGTACACTCAACCAAATAATCTTAAGAATTTTATAAGGTTGAACTTATGAACGATGCTATGGAATTTCATAAGGCATCCATTTCATATGAATGGATTTTGTTTCACATGACGTTGCTCTTGTACGCTTTTAAGCTTTCCTGATTACAAGCGTTGATATATACTAGTGGGCAAGTCACTGACACTGGCAGTTTCTTTCGAAGCTCTTCCATTTTTCAAACAATCTGATAATGGCGGTTTTGGAAATTGATTATTTTAAATTTATTTATTCATATATTTAGGAATCTTTTACATACCAACTGGATCAATTATCCACTTTTACTCAGCTTATTTGTTTAATTGCCTTTGTTGGCAAATTTCGGACCGGATTTATTTGATTCAAGACTTAACTGAACCGCAACGCACAAACGACTGAAGAGAGTTAAATAATTTTCATAACTATTTTTCACCCATTTTTTCCTGCTAATAAGTTCTTACCGATTGATATTTTTTCACCCATTTTAGCAAATCAAATTATACCCATTGTTTGACATTTACGTGTGGTGTTGAAAAATGCGTATTTTTCACCCATTAATGGGTTTTAGCCAGTAACCGTGTAAATAAAAACTATCAACTAGAAGAACACTCTCACTGCGAGTCTTGTTTCATATTACAACTCCGTTGTCTGACCAAAGCATTATGGCTAGCCCGCAATTGATACATAGGTTTTCTGTGGTTTTTAAGCTATAATAGCATGCATATCTCACCCCCGTAAGATGGCCGTAACTGCATTTTCTAATTTATTTTTGTGTAAGGGAAGGTCCATTAATTATGTCACGCAGTAAGGGGGGAGGGGGGGTTTGGGAAAACGTGACGATCCATACAAAAAACTTTGAAGGTCCATACAAAAAACGTGACTAGGGGGGTGAGGGGGGGTTATAAAAAGTCATTTTTTGCGTGACGTAATTAATGGACATTCCCTAAGGAAAAACCATTGACTATAGTAAATTTGTTATGTTCAATACAACATCATCACAGATCGTTACTCCGCGTATGGGAGCATACAAAGTAAAACTATATCAGTATGTTATGGTAACTTGAATGATACCAAACCCATCCTATCGTTGTGAACAATACTATTAGTGGTACATTCTATTGGTTCTATTGTGTGGTTACTATACATTTAATCGTTAATCTATGAAAATTTGTTTTAAGGTGCTATGCAAATCATACAACTATCGTACCTCACATACTTGAAGATAAAGATAACATTTAACTCGTTTCATATGGCAAAAGTAAAAATTAAAAAAACCGATTCCTTTTCACTACATTTTATAAATTGTTTCCTCAATAATACTTAGGAAATCGACAATCATTCAAGAAAACTGAGAAACCTGGTTTTTCGGAGAAACAATACTACAATGGATAAAATCAAATAATAAATATTATTAGCCCTGCCCTGATATAATATTATGTATTCATGAGTTTTAACCTGAGATGTATCTACCCAAGTAACCACAAGCTTTATATTATTGCACTTATTCTACCAAAAATCAACATCGGTAATGCGGAATCGCATCAATTCAACAGTTGTCAAGTAATGAAGCGGTAAATTAGCTTAAGCATGTAGTGACCAATGCAATAATGCTACTTTAGCAATGTCTTATGGCATCACAAAAGATATAGCATTAGTTCGATCTTAGTGGGGCAGCTTTAATCCAACTTCAATGATGCACTAGACGTAATTCATATGCCCTATAGATGCATGCTACTATAGCCTCGTGGTTACTTGGGTATTTTGAATCATCTGATATTGTCACTTGTCAGCCCATACAACCAACAGAAAGTTGACCAGATTACGGCGGTTCATGACCGTTCGTAAAATGCTGGTAAGCCTCCCGCTCGCTATCAAACGCACTGACCATTCTCATTATATTTACCTACCTTCGTAAATTGATAAGTGCAATGTTATTTTCATTCGACTGCATTCCTAGCTCACGTTCATAATCCTGATAATGAGTTTTGCTACTTAGAGATAATGCATCGCCGAAAAATTGCACACACGAATCCACTTTCATCGATCTGATAAGACTTCGATAATTATTTGCACATACGGCTGATACCAGAGAAGTGCAATTTCTGCTGTATCTTTATCGCGTGAACGTGATGGAAAAAATATTTAGTGGATTTCTCTGGTCGATAAAAAACAATGATGAAAACTATTTGAACGACCCGCACGTGTGTGGTTGGTCCACGTGATTTTTGGCTGCATCCGTTTAATCCCGCCAATCAACCGTTAAGTGAGCGGGATTAACTAGTAGAAGTGACACTTGAAACGTCACTTACGAAGCGCCACCTCACGGGCGGAGTATCGAACTATTTTTCTCATTCGATCGTCTCCATCATTGTGCAGAACAATCGTACGAGTGGTGTGTGAAATTCACTTAATTTTGAGCCAGTGGTATCCCGTATAGAATAAAATCGTCTAAAATGCAGGGAATGAGCTTGGCTAGCATTAAGAAAAACCCAGCGGTAAGTTTCAAGCCGAGATGAAAGCTGAAATTGCGGTCTGCTTCATGTGGGGGAAATGTTACGTCACTATGGAGGAGAATTTTCTGCGCTTTTTGTTGTGTGAATCGATTTTATTACTAAACTATACCGCACTATTGCAGCTGATCCCGCTGTACGTGTGCGTCGGTCTAGGCGCCGTTGCTGCTGTGTTCTACACAGCACGTCTAGCTCTCCGCAGCCCCGAAGTCACATGGAACCGCAAGAGCAACCCGGAACCATGGGAGGAGTTCAGAAACAAGCAACACAAGGTAAGGTGACATTCCTGACGTATTAGATTGTATTTGGGGAGAAGGGGGAAGGTTATATAAAAATAGAAGGTATTAGAACTGGTGGGATCTGGTGTTTACTGTCGCCAGATCTCGTCGGATAAATGATTTATTTGGGCCATCGAAGTGTTTATCTTATCTATTAAAAGTAGTCTTGCTAAGTTTAGGAAAGAGTCAATTAATCTGATATTGTTTTTCATTATTTGCAGTTCTACTCCCCAATCAGGGACTATTCCAAGACTGAGAGCCCAGCACCCAAGTACACGGATTAAGCCGTCCCTGTCGCAAGCTCTTGGTTTGAATCAATTGTAGCACCTTGTAACAACAACGCAATTAGAAACAAATGCGATTTGGTGTGAATGATTAAGAATCTGGAGAAGTGGATATAAGTCGAAATGTAAGTTTAATAAAAGATAAATGGTTAAGATCAAGGAACCAAATCGAATCTTTGCTGAAGCTTGATAGGAGAGCTAGAATTCTTCGAATTTCCTCACGACAGCTGAGACGGTCTATTCTTTCGATTTTTCAACCGGAATTACTTCATTGTCCTTGATGATTGGAGCTTGACAGCGAAGCTTGGAGTAGTCATAATTTCCAGCCCACAGCTAAAAGTTGGATATGTTTTAAAGCACAGAAAATTCGTATCTACTTCGTATTTACCCGATAGCGTTTATCGCGATGATTTTGCCATGGTTCCGGATTGTTCTTGTGGTCCAGAACCACATCCGGGTTGAAGAAAAGGTACAGGTGGCACTGAATGTCAGCCAGCAAACGTCCGCCACGCAGAGGGCATACAGTGGCCACAACTGAAATCGGGTGACAGGCTTAGGATTGGATGACTGTGGGTTGCTGAAATCTGAGTGGTCTTACCAGTGGATATTTACAAGCTTCGCGAAATCCCCAGCCTCGCATTATTGGGCAAAAACTTGAGAGATTTGAGGTTCCGATGAAAGTGCTTCTGTGAAAATGAATGATAATGAGTTTTCTTCACGGAGTAGGTTGCTTTGATTTGAGATTTGTGTTTGTTGGTCCGATTGGAAATATGAATGAATGGAATGTGTCAGAGATGCCTGACTCGGATGCCATCTCTATTGGTGTTCTTCAAGAATTTTAACCAAGTTTTTTTGAGGTATAGCATGATTGGTTTATGGTGAATCGCTGCTCCATGTATTTTTCCTCCATGTATTTTTTCTCGCTCTCGCAAACTCACCTTGCTATTTCAAATTGATAAACCTCGATTGTTAGTGAATGAACATCGAATCGAACTCTATCAGATTGCTCACAGCAAGTAAGCATGATTTGATTTTCAATATCTAGTACCGACTCTGAGTTATATCAATTCTAAATGTTGAGGTAATGACTGTCATCAAGAATGATTCAGCATAAGCCCTTAATACGATTTATTTCATTTTTACTTTTTCCGTTCACTGCTTCTAGTCTGGTAAGTATTTGGCCTGATAGTAGTTACTGAATATAAGGAGATTATTGTTCCTTTTAAAGGCAAATCAAGCTGAACAATGCATTAGGTCCTAAGTATCATTGAGAGATTCTCTTCGTCGAGTTTCTCTCTCGTTAATAGTCACTATTAAACGATTTGCTGATGTTCTAGACGTATTAAATCCTTGATTACACTTTATATTACCGCACTGTGTGTTGAAAATACTTGAACAGCCTTTTACATAGCCGTAGGAACGCAAAGAGAAAGTCGACGAAGAGAATCTCCAAATGTTACATAGGACCTAAGGCATTGTTCAGCTTGAAATAATGAGAGATCGGTGGAATGGCAAGTTCCTAAATTGAAGCAATTGATTGAGGTGTTTCATTGAAGTAGTAGTGGAGTTTGCAAAGATCGTTAAATTAAACGATATCCAAACTCTCTTAGTTCTAACTTTTTTCTACAGGTGGACACTAGGCCATCCTTATTTTGAAAAAATTGCCAAGTCAAGAATTCCACCTCTTGAAATGTTCGTCTTGACTAGAAAACAAACATCCTGAAATTTGAAGATCGTGCGTTGACGTTAAGTGGTCTCCCAACGGACCCGAAGAAATGGTAGTACGGGTGACTACCCACGCGGTGGCAAGCACGCTACTGGTAGTGTATGGTCTTGCAGGTCGACCAAGATCAGTGTCGTCAGGTTGATATTGTGTTTTTTACAGATGGTTCAAAAATAAACAAGAAAACAGGATATGGGATGTTTGGTCCAGGAACAAAACAATTTACTCTTATGGGACAATATCCAACGATATTTCAAGTAGTATAGCTGCAATTATGGAATGTGTTTACATCTGCCGTAAGAGAAAGTATAGATTCCGCAAATATGTGTATTTGTTCAGATAGCTTCCCGAATAAAATTTACATCAGGCTGATGTATGATTTCATCATGTCTACGTAACATGAAATTCAAATGTATATCTTACGTTGAACATTAGAGATCAGAACGGATTTCGCTGTATTTAGGCAAGGTAACATGATGTTAACATCAGACATTTTCAAACCTTTTTTTCTATTCCAATGTCCCTTTGATGTCATGATTTTTTACTTTTGACATTCAAACAAAATGTTTTTTGGTGTTTTAAGTGTAACAAAGTTTATTGATGTTTTCAAATGTAGGGTATTTAAATAATACACCATAGATCAAAGGATTTTTGATGTTTTCAGATGTATTAAAGATTATGAATATACATCTTACATATGTTTTCAAGTGTCGATTTTATCCAATAAAGAGATGATATATGATGCATTCAGTTGTAGAAAAACGCAATGGTTGTATAGATTTCCGGATGTTTTCAGTTGTAGATAATAACATTAAAACCAAATAATCTGTTAGACTAAGGTAAATTTTTATTCCGGTGTTGAATAAAGTACATAAAAGTAGCATGCACCAATATCGCCAAACATATACGATTCTAATATTGCATTTAATTCTAATCTCTTCGGATATGTACCGATATTTTATGTGTACAACATTTTACATCTATAAGAACATGCATGCAACATTTTACTTCACAAAGACCTTTGGTTCTATCGTTCTATCGTAACGTTTCATTCTTATGTTGTAAGAAGTTTTCTTATGCTATAGACTTGCACTCTTTTACAGTAGAATGAAGTTTATTTCTAAAGAAACGGCCAATTTTAATGTCATCAGATGTGTTTAAAGGGCGATACGGTCAAAATTTGGTCAATATCAACTTGACGTATTTCTTTCAATTTTGCATTTAAAAAACCTGAACACCCCTCATTTTGAAGGTGTGTGTGTGTAGAATGTTCCTCCTATTTTGATTTTGGAATTCACTCTTCAGTTGTCAAAATGCCGTCCAAGCAAGAAGAGCAGCGTATCAAAATTTTGCTCACGCATCGCGAAAATCCGAGCTACTCGCACGCAAAGTTGGCAAAATCGCTAAAAGTTGCCAAATCAACCGTTGCAAATGTAATTAAAGTGTTTGGGGAACGTTTGTCGACAGCCAGGAAGTCTGGATCGGGGAAATCGAAAACCGGAAGCCGCTGAGACGACAAAGAGTTGCGGTAGTTTCAAGCGAAACCTAACCTATCTCTCCGAGATGCCGCAAATAAGCTGGGTGTATCGTCTACAACCGTGCATCGAGCCAAAAACACAGCCGGACTATCGACTTACAAGAAGGTAGTGACTCCAAATCGCGATGATAAACAAAATACGACGGCCAAAGCGCGATCCCGGAGGCTGTACACGACGATGCTGACGAAGTTTGACTGCGTGGTAATGGACGACGAAACCTACGTCAAAGCCGACTATAAGCAGCTTCCGGGACAGGAGTTTTATACGGCAAAAGGAAGGGAAAGGTAGCAGATATTTTCAAGCACACGAAACTGTCAAAGTTCGCAAAGAAATATCTGGTTTGGCAAGCCATCTGTACCTGTGGCTTGAAAAGCAGCATTTTCATAGCTTCCGGGACTGTCAACCAAGAAATTTACGTGAAAGAGTGTTTGAATAAACGTCTGCTGCCTTTCCTGAAGAAACACGGTTGTTCCGTACTGTTTTGGCCGGATTTGGCATCTTGCCATTACGGTAAAAAGGCCATGGAGTGGTACGCCGCCAACAACGTGCAGGTGGTTTCCAAGGACAAGAACCCTCCCAACACGCCAGAGCTCCGCCCAATTGAGAAATACTGGGCTATTGTCAAGCGGAACCTAAAGAAGACCAAAAAAAAACTGCTAAGGACGAGCAGCAGTTCAAGGCAAACTGGCTTTCTGCGGCGAAGAAGGTGGACAAGGTGGCTGTACAAAATCTGATGGCAGGGGTCAAGCGTAAGGCCCGGCAATTCGGATTTGGAAAAGCGGAAGCCTAACTGAATATTTTTCCTGAATTTTATACTAATTGAACTTGAAAAAGAAATTTAATTTGATTTTTTAAATAAACGATTTCACCGATTTACACGCGTTTTCCCTTGACCAAATTTTGACCGTATCACCCTTTAGATGTCTTACGTACACAACATTTCACACATACATAATGTTTGATTTTCATGTAATTTTAGATTCTAGTTTTATAGGACGTGTTCTGATGGTCAATTTAACATCAGCAATACGTTTGTTTTTAATGTGAAGTTTAAATATGTTGTATTTATCCCTCTCGTGGGTCAAAGTTCACACCTTGCCGACGGTGAGAGGGCTTATCTCATGCTATAAGCCTGCATGTGAGACCAAGAATTTGACCAGTAGTGAAAGTATCACATATTCTTGTCATTTTTTCACTGCCACGTCGTAGAACGTTTATATAAAGGCACTAACATCAGGTGTGATACTGGCGGGCTAGGCCGCAATTCACTCTTAGACTTCTTACCTTCAATCTTAGGGAAACGACTACAAGTACATTTTTCATTTTTGTGGCAACTTATGTTGTTGTTTATCCATTTGTTTTATGGACTAAATAACACAAATACCTAATGCTAATGGTATAATAAGTCAATGTAATTGCAACATCTTCGAAAAGGGTGAATGTTTTGATCGAGGTAATCTGGCTGTTCGAAGTGAAGCACATAGCCATAGAAAAGTGTTTCTTTAAGACGGGCCATAGAAGAAGTGTTATCTGATATAGGACGCGGAGGGCCCGCTGAGGAAAGACCTTTTGATGCAGCAGAATAAACCTTTCCATGTGATGAGGTTTCTCAGAGGCGAATGGTTTCCCGTCTCCATGGGGGGCTCTGGGAGTGGATGGTGGTTTATTGCTGGAGCGGGTGTTGCGGGGAGGGGGTATTGGGGCTTCCGTGTAGGGTGGCGGCGGGATTTGGGATTGGGGGATGCAGGTCGGGGAACGAGCGGCGGGCATCCGGTCGGGCACATGATCTTTGCCGGGCTGCCCGGTGCGCGGTGGGCAAGGGAAGGTATCCTCCATCTTGCCTGCCCTGCGTTGGGTGATTTGTTAGAGGCTTGTGTGCGCGATCGGATACTACCGTTCAAATGCCCTTAGCTCGTTTTCGGGCTTGTGTCTTTCAGTTTCGAGGCCTGCCGTTGCCCTATACGGAGCTGTCAGTGCTTTCTCTTCGTTTCTGTTCGTTCTCGCGGTGGATTGCGGTGCGCTCCTGGAGCCTCTCATGGGGATGGGAGATTGTCTGCTTCTGACGAATTTCATCATAGATCGGTACTCCGCGCATGGGAGAATACAAAAAAACAACAAGCTGTACAGGGCACTACTAAGGTAAATTCTTTCTACCAATGGCTGTAAAATGAACGCAATTTACATGGGACAACCTGACCGACTTACTCTTATAACACATCTAAAAATGGAAGCTCATTACATACTAATTCAAACTTTTAGGAGTATCATTAGAAGAAACCGCAGTCCTGTAAGTAGCCCGATATCGACCTTTTGAAAGCATTTGGATGTGATGAAGTGTTGGGTTTGGATGTATGAGGGAAGGGCTGTACAGAGAATTTGTTGGCCAATACAAGGCACCTTCCACGATGAGATTTGGTTTTGTTACAATGTTACAAATAATCCAAAATCTAAAAGGTACAAATATGGACATTGATCCCGCTCTCAAAAATTAGAAATATTTTCAAGAAGTCGGAATAAAATCCTCACTATAAAATGGCCAATTGAGCGCAATATCAATTACTAGTAATTCGTTGTTTTCACACGGGTTTCCTTTTAACTTTTTAGGCATTAGTACTTCATTCAGGCATAAATCACGAATTAATCACGAATTAATGTACCAGAAACTGGACGAACACTTGTGCCTACCCAGTGAAGGGTCCGGATACGACCACCCATAGAGAATCGCACGAGCTGACGAGTGCAACGGGAAGGACTATAGGTGTATAGACCTGGGGTGAGTCCCCGGATAGGTAATCTTAGCAGGAAAACACGGGCTATACACTGAACAATGACAATTACAATTACAAAGAAACGAAGAGTCGTTGTGAAAATATCACCAATAATCTCACATACACCCTGCATGCCACTAACATCTTTTTCTGTTTTTTTATGCTACTAACTCTATGCTGGTGGGTTGGCAACCACTATGGCCCCGAGTGGTTGCGAAGTTCAAACACCGGACGCGGTCTAAGTAGCCGAGAATCGTGGTGAAATGGAACGACAAAAGTACAAAGCACCTTCCCAACCATGACCTACATGCAGTTTTTGTAAGGAAAGGATGCATAGACTGCACACAAAGAGAAGTATCATCAGTCAGTTTATAAAAAATCAAACAGAAATCAAATAACACAGACATTTTATTAACAACTACATGTTTGTGAAGAGAACTTACGCAATTTAACATAAACACATTAAATATTTCAGGTCATTTTGTAGCAACGCGGCCATCTCATTCCAAGACTTCTACAAACCCCTTGCCCTAACCTAATCCTTATCCTTTCCCATGGTATTCAAGTGGTCCGCATAGACTAGTTCGCCATTACCCTTCCTAACTCTCGGCTTTGGATTGACTTGCGCTCTCATTGACCCACCAAACGCTGCAAAATGAAAATGAAAATGAAATGAAGTTTAAATATGTTGTATTTATATGTTCTAGGCCGTAACTTCGAACTCTGAATACATATAGAATACGACAACCCACATTAAAATTTAATGTTTGGAAGATGTCTGCTTATATTTTTACATCACCATTTCTATTTGGGTTAGCAGCTTTAAATGCAGTTAAAGCATATAAATGTCAATCAATGTTAGTTTGGGAGTGCATTCTATTATTCTATTCTATTATTAAGTCTTCTGAGATTTTCAAAATTGAGTCTACGTGGTTTATGAACAGGCCCTTAATGCGTGTTACTAATTATGTACAACGAACACAATCGCAAAACAAAAACAAGAAAAAACTATTAAAATAAAGTGTTTTTTCTCATTAGGGAAGCGGAACCTATCTTGAGCTCAACAAGCGGACCTCCAGTGGAAATCGGTGAATATGCACTGAATACCGAACACTGAGTACACAAGTTATTCACAATTTATTCGTCCACTTAGCGTTAATCGTTTAGCAACACACAAAACATTCGATTCTGATAACTTTCTTCCAATTTAATACGGAAAAGTTGAAACTGCTATGTACCTATATTAATAATATCACGAAAAACATTAATCCCATCTGTGTACATATGTTAATCGTACTGATTTTAATCAAGAAAACATATAAACAAGTTAACGCTCTTCACTACTACACCCAAAAATAAAGTAGATCATTTGACAGCCCTTCACGTGTGATGGGTAGCATCCATATAACCAAGACAAAATGAAAGGGTTTGTTTGTTATTCTTCCATGAGAATATTGACAACAAGACTCACCATACATTTGGCATAGAATGCTCTATGAATGATTGAACACGCACACTAGCGTTGATGTGTATGCTATACAGTATGTGAGCAGTGCAACATCAACCAATTACGTCGATTGTAAACACGGTTCAGAATAGGTGCAAGCGTATTTAAATTATTGTGAAAATTAATCCCATAATTTTCTAGTATTTTATCACGTATTCGTAGATTCTCGTGTGGCTAGTGTAATAAGTGAAGTGTGATTTTTATGGTTTGTGCAATTACGCACCGAAATTGTGTGAGGATATAGTGCAATTAAAGAGAAAACTTGGAGTCTGGCTCGAGTATATTCCCTAGTACGGTTAGATCAATACGACGAATTTGTAGTGCAAAGGTAAGCAATTGTGTTAAAAATCTGGCTGCTCATTATTTTTACAAAATTTATGTTTCCGAAACGTTTTTGTAGTTTTTAATTATATTCAAGACCTAATTTTATTTGCCAGGATTACAGGGTGGCCACAGACTCGGGAAAATCGGGAAATGCGGGAAAAATGCGGGAATCCAAAATCATCGGGAAATATGCGGGAAAAAGGCGGGAATTTCAAAAGTCATCGGGAATTTTTGTCATAAGAAAGGAACCATACTCAAACCTTTTTCAATGATTTGAGTAGCGTTTTTGTCATACTCGGTCCACCGATCTCTTTGTTCAGCCTGTTCAAAACGTACTGCTTAGAGCATCTTCAGCGGTGGTCTATTTTAACATGTCAACCATACAATATCCAGAGATCAGAAGTTTTGTTTTTTTTCAGAGACCGCGGATTTTATCCCAAACTTTTTACCATGGATTGGTTTAAGTGGTGGTGAGTGTGTGAATGCATGCATCTCATTTAAACGATATTAGATAGTGCTGATAGTGATAGATAGCGCCACACCAACCTATGACAAGAAGCACTTTCTGCGACGTTTCAACATGCCAAGGGATATGATCCTAGACATTATGCGACAACTAGAGTCAACTGATGACTTTTTCCTGCTGTTGCGATGCAGCTGGATATGTTGGCCTTAGTGTTACATAAGTGCACTGTAGCCTAACGGATGTTGGCGTATGTCCTCAGCTAGTTCTCTCGACGAAAACTTGGGAGTTGGTGACCCTGCGGAATTTTAGCAAATCTGTCTTTAAGACTTACAGTATTTACGCCCCCAATATCGGAAAAAGTTAAGAAACTGATGGACAAAAATTATCTCCCAAAAGTTCGAAAAAACTCTTGTAAATTCAGTGCACTTAGAAACTTATCAGAAACTCGGTATACTTTTTAGATTTGACTTAGACTTTCCCGAGGCTTAGATATTCTCCCTGATGTCAAAGGAACATACCATAAAATCAGGGCACTTTCCAGAAAATCGGGGAGCTTTCCAGAAATTAAGGGTTCTTCCTAGAAGTTCAGACAACTGTCCTGAAATTCAGATTGTTTCCTAGAAATTCAGGGAATTGTCCACAAAGTCAAGGAGCTTACCACGAGTTCAGGAAAGTTTTCAAAAGTAAAGGGTTCTTCACAGAAGTTCAGGTAACTATCAAGAAATTCAAGGGGCTTCCAGAAGTTTAGAAAACTTATCAGAGTATTTTGGGTATTTTTCAGAAGTTCATAGAACTAAGCAAGATGTTCAGGGAACTTCCCAAAAATTCAAGGAACTTTCCAGAAAATTAAAGAACTTCCAATAGAGAACAGTCAAGAAATTCATGAAGCTTTTCAACAGTTTGCAGATCTTTCTAGAGGTTTAGTGAACTTCTTAGAATTTCATGAAACTTGCTAGACATATACAGAACTTCTTAGAAGTTCAGCGAACATGTAGGAGTTCAAGAAACTTCCTTGAAGTTCAGGGTTTCTCATGAATTCAAAAAACTTCTCAAAACTTCAGGAAATGCTCACAAAGATCATGGAACTCCCCCAAAGCTCAGAAAACTTTCCAAGGTCAGCAAACATCTTGGACGTTCAGAGAACGTCCCAGAAATTCAGAAAATTTCCCAGAAGTTCAGGGAACTTTCCAGAAGCTCGAAAAAACTCCCGGATGCTCAGGGGATTCAGCAATTCAGGAAATTTTTCAGTAGTCCTGCGATCTTCCAAGAATTTCAGAAAACTTCCCCCAAGATCGGGGAACTTTCCAGAATTTCAGAAAACGTCCCAGATAAATAGAAAACTGGAATTTTTTAGCCTTCGGAAAAATAGGAGACATTCAAAGAATTTTTCCGAAAGTTTGAGAAGCTTCCTAGAACTTCAGGGATCTTGCCAGGTGATCGAGAAACTTTCCAATCGTTCCGAAAACATCCCACAATTTCAGAATATTTAACTTTTAAGAAGAACTTAAACTTCTTACTACTCGATGATTTTGCGAATCCAACCAAAACGAGAATAAAGAAACCAACTACTTTTTCATCAATTTCATAGAATTTCAACCTATTCACAATCTTGGAGATCATAAAAAGTTCTTATACGGTTTAACAACATTTCGGTAATGCTTTCGGTAATTCAACGGTTTCCAAGATTTCTTTTTCAATTTCTCGTAAGTTATTTAAATATGTGTGATATTCTGCTTTTTATCACAGAATATGTACCTGCTGGAAGTTTAAACAACTTCTGGGAAGCGAAATCTGATTTTATAAGTTCCCGTCATTTCCAGAAAATTGTTTCTATTGCATGGATGATCAGCAAACGTTTTCTAAGTTCATCCAAGTTTCCAGAAACGTTAGTAATTTTTCGGCAATTCAATGAACTTCTTTAAAGTTCCACCATTTCTCTTCTCGAAAGACAGCGAGCAAACTTCATGATTATCTGGAAACTTCCAATTATTTTATTCAACTGCCGAGAAGTTTAATCAACTTTTGGCATGTTCATTATAGATATTTCGACCCAATCTTCATAGATATTCCGAAGTTCATTAAATTAAATTTGTAAAGAGTGCGTTCAGTAATAAACTTAGAAGCTTATATAAGTTCTGAAATGATGCAAAATAGATCCGGTATAAAACAAAATTTACAAACACCAGCGATGCAGCGATGTTTTTGCGTTTGGTCTAAACAAATAAATCCAAACCACGATTTGAACCACCGTTGAAGATGCCCTTAGAAGATCTGGTTACCCGGCTGTAACAGGTGAGGCCAGAAATGAACTAATCTTTCATGTGGTGGCGAATGTGTTTGAAGTTTGGCGAATTGCGTTTGTAAGGGTGTTAACACATGGTGAAAGCAGAATTTGGGCAGCTGTGCTCAATGCCGTCTGACTTTGTTTGCCGGATTCCAGAGAAAAGAAAATGGTTTGGACAAGTTTTGGCTAGAACCAAGAAGGAGCTACCAAATTTGACTACATTTGTTGAACATTGGCTTATCCTGTCGCACAAAAAGGCGAATTTTAAATGAATGGAAAGTGGCTGGTGGAAAATCAAAATGGAAAAAGTTTGGGAGTTCAGAGATTTAGCTACGAGTTATTTATATTAACTCATCTTAACAGTCGGGAAAATAAGGCAAAAATACGGGAAAATTCGGGAAAAATGCGGGAATTTTTATATTAAGATTGTGTGGCCACCCTGGGATTATATATTCTTGG
>JASCZW010010847.1:0-34567 GCA_034211315.2 Aedes japonicus | reverse complement strand
TTACAAGTTCTTAAAGTCGAAATAAAATCTTTGATAGGAGTAAAAGGAACTTTGGAAGACAAGGTTTCAAGCTCGTTGTAAAGAAGCTGTTTAGGTTCTCAAAAACCTGACTAAAGTTTGAAACCTATTGGCATCTCTTACTGCCATAATAAAACCAAATTGATTCCCTGTGGCTTTCATAAAACTTAAATAAAACTTAATGAAGCTGGATGGTTTTGGCAATTTTGCTCGGGATATGACCCATTCGTATTGAATCGGTTAAATCACATGTTTGCATGTACATAAGAGCATTAAAGACTTATGAAACGAACTGAATTATGTCCACTTTTTTTTTAACACATACTCATATAGTCAGCAATCTATCAGGCAGGCATTGTTAGAAAAATTAACATCTCTAATAATTTGCTTCGATCGATCGTTCTCCTGCCCAACTCGAATCAAATATCGCTTTGATTCCGATCGCCCATCATTTATCTGCCTTATCGGGATTGGCGAAACCTGTCAGAGGAAAGATTGACTCGAGTGAAATGTGTGCAAAAACAGTTTGACAAGTCTGGCGAAAGAATTCCAGGAATGTCCTCCCCCATCCCCGCCCCAGCAAAATCCGCACACAGACCTCGAACCAGTCTTTCGCCGTATCTCCATCTTCATCGTCGCCGCCGTCGTCGTCATCATCATCATCATCATCGTCATTATCATTCGATTTTCCAATCACTCATTCGGGTTTATGTCCACGGCCAAACCCCACAACATCCGGCGACCACGACGACGACGACGACACATCAACTGTTGTTCGCTGCGTACGGGGCTTGGATCAGGTCAAACCAGCAGCAGCCATCGGACAAGAGCCATCACAAAGGTGGAGAGGAACCTGTTTTGACAGATTTATGTACGCGGGCGCGTTCGGTCCGAGAAAGGCTTATAAAAAGAAAAGAACTTGCTTCTTGGTTTTGGTCTTGGCCGTTGTCGTAAAAGTTGCGCATACTTGTCGCACTTTTCTTTTTGCAGCGTGACACTCTCTTCCCGCGGAGCGGAGCGGTGTGTGTGTGCGATAGTGGTTGGCTAAGTGGGATTTGGGAATTCGGTGGAAAAGAGATCATATCTTGTGATTGACTGCCAGCGGTGGGGGAATTCTAGGTTATTGAATTTGGAGAGCAATTTCCAATGTCTAAGAATTGATACTTGTCAAAATCCGACCCTCGACGTTGTTGAGTGCCTGCGCCTCAAAAGTTCCATTTCCCGCACTTGCTGACCGCGTAGAATGGGTCCGTCTCCTCCGTCAGATGTCGTTGCTAATTAAATCCACTTGTCACACACATCCCACGATCGAGAGAGTTTCTACATACCTCCAACGGTGGCCGATCAGGTTACCTCGGGGGGAAAGAGATCGAACGGAAAATTCCTCCTCCGAGCGGCTCATCGCCATGGAGTTGCGTGTGCGTCGTCGTCATGCCGTGATCTTGAGTGGTAGAACTGCCGCACGCACACGCACGATCCCGATCGACCGACAGACCAACCCGGCCGATCTGTGTCAGTAAGCAAGTGGACTGTTTATGGTCCCTCCTTCTTCCCCCGTTCCATCCCTGCTGGTGGGTTTGTTGTTGAACAGTCCGCTTCAGCAAGGGAGGCGAACTGGATCAAACAAGGTGTAATCAACAAGATTACCGTCCGCCCGCGTTCGCCTCTTACTCACAGCCGGAACGACTCCAGTATGGATGGGCTGTATAATTTTTCATGTTATTTGACGTCTCTCGGTGACATGGTTCAGGCCACGCAATGATGGCTAGGTCCAGAATGGGTTTTTGATTATATTGACACAGCACCGCCGGGTCATGCGGCTTTCAAAACGGGTTGATTTTACGATGAGCGGAAGAATTGTCGTTTTGTTGGATTATCGCTGGAACAATTGACTACCCGGAATCTTCTTTTGCTTGGATTTTCCTTTCTCAGTTACACTCAAGCCTAGTAACAATGTTATAGTTGTATTGTTGAGTTTCCGATTTGTTTAGGTTTAAAGTGTACATTCAAACAAACAGATCAATTAAGTTTCAGTATGTTCAGCTGGAAAAAGGCTTATTCAGCTTCTAATCAACTCAATTTAAACAATAATCTTAAAAAAACGGGATCTTGCAAGAGAGACAAGTCATTTCCTAAAAAATTCTGGAATCTAAAACATAGGGGCCAATTATAGAAGTCGAATAAACAGGCAGAAACTTCTCAGAGGGATAGGGAGCACTACTTAGAAATTAAAACAGGAATATCCCAAACAATTCAGGACCAAATATTTCCAGACGTTTAGGAGAGAACTTCCCAGAAAATCAGGTGAGGATTTCTCAGAGCATCAGGAAGCAATTAAGAGAAGACGACTTCTTAGAACTTTCAATCTTTCCAGAGGTTCTAGAGTTCTTCTCAGATGAACTTCTGAAAAAGTCCCTTTAGTAAGAAAACTAACCAGGAACTATTACCTATAATATCACAAAAAAAAAAATCAGAAAGAAACTGCCATATAGCTCAGGAAGATACGTCCTAGAAGTTCTGGAGAGAACTTCTCTGAAGTTCAGGAAAAAACTTCCAAGAAGTTCCAGAAGAAACTGCCCAAAAGGTTAGTTGGAACTTCCCAGAAGTGTAAGAGAGCTTTTCCAAAGTTCAGAAGAGAAAATTTAAGAATTGCAGAATAAGGGTTTCTCAAAATTCAGGAATAAACCTCTCCAAAGGATAATTTCTCAGAAATTCAGGAACAAACTTCCCTGACGTTTAGGAGAAAACTTCCCAAAAGCTCAGCATTTTATGATGAAACTTCCAACAAATTTGAGAGGATTTTCCCAGAAATTCTGCAGAGGATTTCGAACTTTCTGAAGTTTAGAAAGAATAGGCGCCGAACAAAACTTCTCCGAATTTCAGGAGGGCACCTGTAAGTTAAAGAAGGAATTTTTCGCAACTTTCACGAAAAAACACCTCTGAAGGTCAGGAGAGCACTTCCCTGAGGCTCCAAAAGAAACTTCCCCAAATTTGATTTTGGAACTATCCAAAAATGCTACATTTCCTGAGAGCTTTCTCGATGTTCAGGAGTTCCCAGAAGTTCAGTTAGATACTTCTTAGAAGAACATGAAGAATTAAATGGAGTACTTCCTAGTAGTTTAAGCAAAAAGTTTCGACAAATTCAGGAACAAACTTTCCCGAAGCTAGGAGAAAACCTCTGATGTTCAGAAGAGGACTTCTCAGAAGTTCAGAAAAAACTAACTTTCAAGAAATGTAAGATGATTTTTTAAGAAATTTTGGAGAGAATTTTCCCAAAATGTCTAAGAAATTTTCTTCACCTAATCAAAAGTCTAGAAGATAACTTAGTTCAGGTTAAAACTAGCCAAATGTTTCTGGTTAGATTTGATTGTTAATTTCCAAGAAAATCAAAGAAATTTCAAGAAATCAGGAAACTTGCCAAAAGGTCAGGAGGAAACTCACTTTAGCAACGAGATTTGCAGAAGATCAGCAGAGAGCTTCCTTGATATTCAAGAGATAAAGACTGTATTCGATAAAATTTGGACACAACATTGTTCGTAACTTTTTAGCGTGTGGGTAAAAATTATTGAAATTTTAACTGAATTTATTTCATTGTGTTGTGTCAATTGTGTGATGAGTTTCGTGAAAATCGGTCGAGTGATTTCAGTGATGGCTTCGAATGAAGAAATAGTGCGCCAACAAATTTTGGGCACTCACTTCGAAAACCCAAACGCTTCTCATCGATGGATCGGAAAACAGCTCAGGATCGCACATTCAACCGTATCTCATGTGATCAAATCGTTCAAGGACCGTAAGACAACCAAGCGGAAAAATGGTAGTGGCAAAAAACGTGGCACATCAAATCCGGAGAAGGCCAGGATGGTATTGAATCAATTTAAGCGTTATCCAAACATTTCGATCAGGGATGTTGTGAAAAGGCGAAAGTTTCAGTTTGTTTTGTGCAGAAAACAATGAAACGTTCTGGATTACATGTGACAAGGTCCAGGAGGCACCGAACCGGAGCAATAAGCAGAACTCGGTGGCCAAAACTCGTGCAAGAAAACTGTACAGGGAGTGGCTCACAAAACCGTTCTGCATTGTGATGGACGATGAGACCTACTTTAAAACCAACACCAACCCAAACAAACTATGTCGCCACCTCTAAGTTGGCCGTTACGGAGAGTGTACGGAAGAAGAAACTGTCGAAATTCACCAAAAATTCCTTGTCTGGCAAGCGATCTGCGGATGTGGCAAAATGAGTCAGCCCTTCATCACCTCTGGGACCGTCAACGGACAAATCTACAAGGACGGATGCCTCCAAAAACGACTTCTGCCCTTCGTGAGATCTCACGATGGCTCGACACTGTTTTGGCCGGATTTGGCATTTTGCCACTATGCCCGGCCCGTCTTAGACTGGTACAAAGATAATAATGTAGTTTTTGTACCAAAAGACGTCAACCCTCCAAACACTCCGGAACTTCGCCCAATTGAAAAATGTTGGGCAATCATGAAAGCGAAGCTCGTTAAAACTCCAAAACTGTTAGAAAATGAACTTGAACTAAAGAAAGTGGGGTTAAAAGTAAGTAAGAAAGTCGGCCCTATCATTGCCCAAAATTTGATGAAAGGGGTCAAGGCAAAGGTGCGGGCATTTGGGTTGGGAGAAGAGGTTCAATAAACCAATGATGTCAAAACTTAATCATTTAGTAGTTCTTTATTTCCAGAAAGTTTGAAATTTTTAGGAGACCTTTTTTTGTGTGTCCAAATTTCATCGAATACAGTCTTTAATCACTGATGAACTGCATAACTGCATTCATTGCTCGTGATACCAAAATATGGTATTCACCATCTTCCCAACCGTTCGCATCGTGCTAAGAGCTAGGACACAAACTCATGTAATAATTACAATTCCTTGGTTTCCATCTCACCTCGTGTGAGATATTTGATTGGTTAGAAAACTTCACTGAAGTTTTGCAAAGAAGTGGTAAAAATTCCATAAGTTTATCAAGATTTGATCAAGTTTTCAAGAATACTTTCAACGTTCAGAGAATCTCTGGGGGTGAGTCACTCGGTAACAAAAACATTAGTGTAATTCACAAAACAAAAGTAAAAAATGTAAATTATTTTATCGACTGTCAAAAATGACAGCATGGTGTAGTATTTCAATGGCCATTTGAACATTTTTAACACTACAGTAGCCAGCTGAGTTCAGTTGCCGAATCGATCAAATTCAATCGGCTTCTGTCGAATCGGTTGACCCTATAGTTGGTTGATGGGTTAACATCTGTTAAATTTCCAAGCCTGCCGCACACTAGCGGAACTATCAAAACTTTCTCTTCATATCTTTAATTCTAGCCAAAAACATTGTTGTTCACTCTCGGTGCTTTTTACAGGTGAGGTAACAGAAGAATTAGTTGCATCTAGTAAAAAAAAAGGCTACTCCAATTTAGAACAAAACCAATTACCGGCAGTTTGAATGGCTCATCGAACTGATTGAAACTAATGTGGACCTCGACAGAGGCGTTTGTGGCGTGGAGCCAGCAAAACTTATGTTCAGCAGAAGTAGTAGGAAACCAACCTAGAGCTCAATTAACGTTTGCATTGAAAAACATGGACAAAAATCGCAGATTTTCCATGGGTTTACCTTCACTTGCACTGACCAAACTACCCATGCAGCATCAATCATAGTAACCCATGAGTCAGCAGACAACACTTGACAGCTCTATCAGTCGAACTCTAACCGTGATGCCCTAGAAGCACGCTTGTTGGCATTCGGTTGAGGTAACATGAATATGACTTGCTAGGTCAAAATCAAGTAATTACAACTAAGTATGATCGTAGTGTGCTACTTGGGTGACAAAAACAGTGAAGCAACTTCGTTCAGAAGTGTGCGCGTTCAAAAAACGGCACTCCGCCGCGTCGAAAACGGCCATCATGCGATGACCCTGAGCGACAAGAACCTCCAAAGGATGCTGAAGAGGAAGACCGAGGGAAAAGTGGCTACATCGCTGCGTGTACTTGGCCGAGAGGTCGGCCGGCCAAACAGTGAAAAAGTACCTGGCGAACATGAACATACATGTCAGGAAGCGGAAGTCGCGTCCACTGGTATTGTAGCTGCAGACAATGAATAAGATGATCAACTCGATTTTCCCGGCGAATCGCGACGTGGCTGTGGTGGTGGACGACGAGACCTATCTCACCCTGGATGGCAACGACTGGCAGGGCACTTCGTATTTTACTTCCCCCACGAAGGAAGTGAGCTCCGAGCTGAAGTTCATTTCACACACCAAGTTCCCAGGAAGGCTGTGGCTGACAATCTGTGAGAAGAGGATGTCAATGCCGCTCTTCTTTCGCTCTGGACTGGCCGTGAACGGGGAAGTTTATTGCCTGCCGGAAGTTGCGTCGTTCGTCAAAAAATACCATAAGGGTAAAGACGCGGTGTTCTGGCCAAATCTGGCGTCGGCCCACTACTCGAAGCGATCGTTGGAGGAGATGGAGCGGCTGAACATCGATGTGGTACCCAAGTCGGCGAACCCGCCCAACGTCCTCCAGCTGCGTCCCATCGAGAATTTCTGGGTCAACCTGTAGCGTAAGATCTACTCCAGAAGTTTTAATTTCTTATTTTTATTTTTTTTTAATTTTTTTAAAAAGATCGTGCAATATCGCAGTTGCTACTCCTTTACTGATCAGAACTAGTGTAATTGCACAGAGAACCAAATAGATGGAGCCTGGGAGTAGCTTTACCATCTTCAATGTACAAGTTCACTAATTCTATTTATAGACCAGTACCGGCGCCGGCCACGTCCTCACGGTCTTTGGGGAGGGAGGAAGAAGGATGATTAGTTTGACGTTGTTATTAGAGACCGTGAGCACCACTGCATCTCTACAATTGCCAAGGGAAGGATAGTTGTGTTAGTGAGGCAGGTTATTTTTAGATCATGGATGCACTGTGGTAAGTGAAACGATCATTGAAAGAAATCGCAGTAGACTGCTTTTGATTTTAAATCTAGTGATGATAGAAAGAGGCAAGTGACAAATGACAAGGAAATGGCGGGCCTAGGATTGAACTTCCGACCATCTGCTCAGTAAGCAGAACGGGTAACCACTGAGCTACCCAGCCGTGTCGTAGCGTAAGATCTACTCCAGAAGTTTTGTCGCGAAAACTGAGGAATTGATAAATAAAACGAAGAAAGAACTCAAAACCATGCCTACACGCATGTTTTCGTCCACCAATGCGAATGTTCCGGTTAACTGCCGGAAGGCTGCTTGCAAGGCCGTAAACTGTTTTTGCAAGTTTGCTTAAATAATTACCTTCCATGGGAAATTTATCAAATGCAATTATCTGTCTTAGCTTTTTTTTTATCACCATCTGAAAAAAGTCATTTTTTTTAAATGTAAACGTTAATTAAGATCTGCCTAATGAATCGGAATTAGGATGCGCCTTGGTTCGCAATAACAAAAAGTTAATTTTATCTTCTCGTTCCAATATTATTACTTTTGTGATCCTAACATGGGCTCTCAAGCCCAGTCGGTGGGTATACGGTGATTTAGAACAAGAGTTAAATTTGGTGCTCTTTTGAAATTATTCTTAGACTCTGATTTTTTTTTTCTAAAGTGCTTTTCAGCGCATGCTTTTAATACATTTGCACTTGGGATTTGGGAATTTATCCTCGAGTTAAGTGGTTTATGAAATTAATCCTAGATTTCTAGAAGTGAAGAAAGAAATTATTCAAATGGTAGTGCACATCCTAGAAATTTCAGAGAGAGGCTGCCCAAAGTTTCAGCAAGATACATTTAAAAGTTCAGGAAGTGATTTCCTCGAATAAAACACTTCTGTGAAGATCAGGCTCAAAAAGTATATGAAGCATCTCTTAGAAGTCCAAGAAGGAATATCCCAAAATATACAGGGCAATACATCCACGAATTTCAAGAACATACCGAAGTTCGGGAGAGAACTACTCAGAAAATCAGGAGAGGACTCATCAGAATTTCAGGTATAACTTTAGAGAACAGAAGCTTTAGGAAGTTTTGAACCTTCCAGAGGTTCCGAAGTTCTTCCAAGAAATTCATGATGGAACTTCCAAAAAGTTCAGGAAGAAACTAACCAGCGAGGACACTACCTATAATTTCTCATAAAATAATGAACAAACTTCCACAGAGCTCCAGGAGAGGATTTCTCTGAAATTTAGGAATGGACTTCCCTAAAGCACCGGAAGAAACTTCCCAAACGTTAATTTGGAATTTCCCAGAAGAAAGCTCTCCAAAAACCAGAAAGAAACTTTCCAGAAGCATATGGGGCACTTCCTAGTAGTTTGAGCACGAATTTCTCAGATATACAGGAGCAAACCTATCCGAAGTTCAGGAGAAAACTGCCTAACAGATTAGAAAACGACTTCTCAGAAATTCTGCAGGAAACATACAACAAATTTAAGTGAATTTTTCTAGAATTTCTGGAGACTTCCCAAAGTTTCGGTTAAATATTCCTGGATGGGGCTTATCACAAGTTTAGAAAAAAATAAAAAATTAACTTAATAAAATTTTCCCGAATTTCAGGAAAAACTTACCGGAACATTATTAAAATGTTGTATTTTTAGATCAATAGCTAATGTTGGAATGAAGCATTCAGTGTTCATTGCGCAAGAAATTTTGTTTGCTTCAATTTTTAAGAATTCTTTTTAAGTTTAGAGAACTGTTCAGCTGTTTTAAATTTTACCGAACAGATTGAGAGTGTTCTAGAAGGATTTTTTCTCAAATTTCAGCAAAGAACTTCTCTGAAGTTCAGGAGAGGTCTTCCCAGAAGTTCCGAAGAAAGCTTCCCAATGGAACTACACAAAAGTTTCGTGAAGGTAAAAATGGAACATTCCAGAATTTCAGAACGAGGCTATCTCGAAACTCAGGGATTCCCAGAAGAGCTACCGTAGAGCGGGGTGACTTCGACCGCCAAGTCCGATATGTTTCAACATTATCCTTCTCCAAATGCCTGAATTTTTTAAGCGTGTACGAACCAGCCACCGGCTGAAAATCTCTCAAATAAAGATAAACAAACAATTTTTTAAAGCTTTGAACCATATTTATTCAGCATTTGTTGGGGTATATAAATGCATTTTGTTTTTAGCATTTCTCTATTTCCTTCGCTATTAAAAATATTTTTAAGCCCAACAACAATCATATATTCAAGCAAAAAAATGATTTAAAAAAAATCGACAACCATATTTTCAGATTACTTAAACATCCGTCTCTCTAAGCTAATCGAAAAAATATTAATTTTGTAAACATAAACAAATTAATGAATAAAAAAAATATTTTGATCGATAACTAAGAACAAACGAATAAACGCGACAACCTTCTCGAAGTGTTGTACTACCTTCCAATCTGTCAAAGGGTTTATTTTGTTTTGTTCTGTGTTGGAGAAAAGGTGTGAAACATTTATTTCGACTATTTAATGGCATTGAAAAGTCCAAAATGCCGAGAAAGTACGTGAAAAAAGTTGGTGGAAGAGCTTATTTACAGTACAATTCCAAATCGATGGATGCTGCGTTGGAGGCAGTACGAAAAAAACGATATTCACTGCGTGAAGCTGCTCGAACCTACAGCATTCCTTACAACACCCTTCATGATACAATCAATGGACGGCACCTGCAGACGGTTGGTGGTCAGACAATCTTATCCGATGCCCAGGAAGCGGATCTCCGGGAAACTATCAAAATTGTAGGTGAATGGGGATTCCCTTTGACTCCGGCCAGCGCAAAGCTACTGGTGAATGGTTTTCTGGATAGTAACCAGATAAAAACGCGATTCCACAACAACAAACCCGGTAAGGACTGGTTCACTTCTTTTATGAAGAGATCGCATACACAAAATTTAAGGTCCATAAAAAACCTGACAAGGGGGGAGGGTTTTGAAAGTGGTCCTTTTTTGCGTGACATAATTACTGAACGTTCCCTTTGGGGAAAACTCCACCCCTGTGCTATTCGGGAGACATCTGCATCAAACGGTTTGCATAAAAATTTTGTGTTTTTTTTTATTCATTTAAGCACTTCAAATTGATAGAGTTGATTTTGATCGAAGTCACCCCATTATTGAAAATTGGCCGCGGAAATAAACAATTTTTTTTAAAGTTCATCTGACATCATAATTTTTTTAAATTTCTGTGTAGTGTTGTACTACAGATACCAGTACTGGTTTTAAAAATGTAAAACAAAATTTTAAAGATATTATCATAGAATTTTTTTTTTTTTTTTTAGTTCAAAAAGTGATCGAAGTCACTCCGTTTTACGGTACTTCTCAGAAAATCAGAAAGGAACTTTCCAAAAGTATAGGGAGCACTTCCTATTACTTCAAGCAGGAATTTCTCAGAAATTCAGGACCGAATTGCCCCGAAGCTCATGTCAAACTTCCCTGCAATTTGGAAGAAGAATTTTCAGAAGTTCAGGAAGACAATTTCGAGAAATATAACAAGGTTTTCCAAGAAATTCTGGAAAGATCTTTCCCTCACTGTTCCGGATTGATCAAATGTTTTGAAATTTTTTGTCCATTTTTTAATGCAAACGTTACACAAGCAACTCTTTCGAAATCACTACGTTCTACAAAGACATCAGGTCAAGCCGTTTGCTTTCAAATGCGTCAAAATCTCAAAACATAAACAATCGTGGGGCTTTTCGACGAAAACTTATCAAAAACATATCGATATTTGAAGTAGGCACTTTTTTGTCAATGTGTTTTTATCAATACAAATTGATTTTTAAGTTCTTTAAATCGAACTATTTTTTAAATTATTATTCAAAACATTCAAAAATTATTATTCAAACGTGCAACATGAAAAGAAAATGAAAAATAAGATAAGATGTGGCCCAGTTAGAATTGGAACATACACAGATAAAAAGAAACACTGAATTTTCTGCGTTATCTAATGCACATAAAGGGAATGCTAGATTTGGCAGAACATAATGGGATATTTCATGTAAATTTAAGCCAGATAACGCCTAAATCGAGCCTGTTGTATGAAAGATTGCAAACAATATCGTTGTTTACGCTCCTTTGGCTTGGAATTACACGAGGGGAAATTTTACACGCTTGTTAAAATTAATTATTTTTTTCTGTGTAGGCGTTTGCGCATATTTCGGATATACATTCACGAAATAGTTGAAAACGCGCTTAGTTCATTTGCTTTTCTGGTAAAATAGGTTGAAAGGATTGAAGTTTACTATGCATGGATTTGACAGTGCGGCCAACAATTGCTGCCATTTTCTGATCGTGGCGGACCTATTTTCGAAATGGACCTTGCTTGCTCCAATGAGCAAGATTGAAGTGAAGGAAGTGTGTCGCATCGTCGAGGACAATTAGATGCGGAGATTTGGAACACCAGAAGTAATCATTTCTGACAACGCCAGGGTATCAAGCATTGGCTACTAAATGCTAGGCCAGTCAAACCCGATAACAAGGGTGAACTGGACCATGGATGCGTCCTCGAAGACGGACATGCGAGAAGACCAATGGACTTTTGCTGAAAGCCACCTTAATAAATTAAGACGAATTTAAAGGAAATTTAAGTCAGCAGCCCTGGTCATGCTCAAAATGAAATTTCTAACAAGAAATAGTAGCTACGATGCTCCGGTTTCCCTTATTATAATAATCACTCAAAATCCTACGAACAGGAGCGCCGTACAAACAAACTACCCCACTTACCCAACAGCGCAGGTCATCAACCGTAGAAATCGAAACCCCGGCCAAACCCTCAGACTACCATGTCCCTGGTTGATTAACTTGTTAGTCCGTCGTCGTCCTCAGCTCAAACCCACCAATCAACCGATCGTCTTTCAGCTCCAATAATCTCAGCTTCATCACTCGAGATGTACCTCATAGACAACCGAGGAGATCGAAGGCAATTTTCCCGATCGTTGACTTTGCCTAGTGCCTCCGTTAGGGGCAAGGGGGGGAGAGGGATGCTATCCACAGCAACGGCAACAGGTTTATCACCCGGGGAAAACTGGAAAAATGTGTTCGAAATAAAATCAATCAACATGAATTGCACCGCAGCTCGCTCGCACCCGGCACGCGTTTTTGCAAATTTCCTTACTGCCGCAACCAACTGCCACCGATGGAAAGTGCTGCACCGTGAAAAAAGCAAACATAAATTACACTGCCAATTGGAAAATCCACTGGCGGCGGTGCGGGAGAAAATGAGAAAAGCTTTGGAAAAAGGAAACGAGTCGGGCACCTCGAACACCTCGGCTGGCTTGGTCGTGTGCGCGCGCGTGTCTGTTGATTGTGCTCGCGGTGAAAACGCCAGTAATGATAGCTGGTAATTATCGTCATTAGCAGCCAGCCGGTCGTCGCCGTGCTCCGGTTGATGCTCAGTGGTCTTAGAGCCGGGAGAAAATAAAAACGTTTTATGGCCTGCACCAGCTAGCTGCCGAAAATGCAAGGGAAAATGACAGCTGCGGTGCGGCGTCTTTATTTGCAGTTGAGTCCCGACGTGAGCCTGCAGCCTTTGGTTAAGCCCAGAGTTCGCTCATTAAGTCTTTGGCTCTTATGCATCCCTGCTTGGACTATACACTACTGCTCAAAACTTGTCTAATTCATGAAATATTTTATTGGCACTGTTTGGCACAGGTTTCAGCGTTACTTTTTTTTTAAATGTTATACTGATTTGGGAATTGAACCTGTACAACTAAATCTGTGGTTCATGAGTCCAAAAAAAATTGCACTTGTTCATTGTTCAAATAAGGTGTAATGCAAGCATTTCGCTGTTGACAAGCAGTACGAATGTTGCTTACAATGTATGAGACAAGTAAACAATGTACGGAAACTGTGTTTACAGAAAGGGGCGTACGTCAATTAATGAAAAAGTATGTTTAGAGTAGTGTGTTATTTTTAGATTATGCAATGAATGCAGTATAAGGGCATCTTCAACGGTGGTCCAAATCGTGCTTTGGATTTATTGTTTAGACCAAACGCATGAAGATATATTTGAAGATGTATTCGTATTTCTCGGAAGAATAGTTCGAAAACTCTTTGATTTTTTCAGGAATTGTTTTTATCTATACACTAGCTGATTCCGGAGCGAACGTTGCTACGCCTGCAACTAAATGAATGATTATTACCTAGAACTGACGCTTTAATTTTTTTGTTTTGAATGAGCTTTTTTTTTGACTAAGAAGGGAGTTCAAACTTCTATCAGAACATTCTTCTTACCCAGACAATACTCAGTTTGTGGATTAATTACCTGGATAATTCTCAGGTTTGGTTGAAATTTGTGTTTGAAATCATCATTGAAACATTTCTTGCATTCAAACAACCCCGCATACCAATTTTGGTTCCATTTGCTTGATTAGTTCTCAAGCTATGCAGAAATTTGTGTTTCATTTCCACTTGCCAGAAGAGGGAAGCGGTCTCAAACAATCATAAGAAACCTTCCCCAGCCCTAAAAATACCTTGCATACATATTTTCACTCCGATCGGTCAGACAGACAATCAGACAGAAATCCATTTTAATATGAATAAATAATCCTGTTCGAATAACTGCGAACCATCATGCCAAACTGTCCGGTTTCATTAACTTGAATAGTTCATAACAGTAGTTTGATTCGCATGTTTAATTGACTTTTGTGTTTCATTTGTTATGAGAGCCCCCCCTCTTCAGAAGGCGGAAGGAGTCTCAATGACCATAAAAACATTTCTCTCCTTCCGAAAACCCTCACATTGCCAAATTTGGTTCCATTTGCTTGATTAGTTCTCGAGTTATGCACAAATTTTTATTTCATTTGTATGGAGCACCCCTCCCAGAAAAGGAAATAATATTGAAACAGTATTCATCTACAAAAACTTCCACATGCCAGATTTGATTGAATTTGCATGATTAGTTCTCGATGTTATACAGAATATTCGTGTTTCATTTGTGGAGCCTCCTTTCAGGGCGAAGAGGAATCTGAAACCATCATAGAAACCTTTTTGACTTTAAAATCTCACACATGCTAAATTTGTTTTTTTAGCTTAGGGTCTCAAACCACCGTAGAGACATTTCTTGCCTACAAAACCTCCACATGCCATATTTGGTTCCATTTGTTTGTTTAGTTCTTGAGTTATGCAAATATAGTTTTTAAGTTGCATGGCGAGAGAGGGGTGTTGAACTATAATTAGATCCTTTCCCGGATCCAAACCCCTGCATACAAATTTGCATAGCGGTAGGGATAGTTCTCATGTTTGGTTTAAATTTGTGTTTCGTATGTATGGTAGCCCCCCTTTTTCAGAAGTGAGGAGAGGTCGTAAACTACCACAAAAAATCATTTCTTTTCTTCAACAACTCACCCATACCAATTTTGGTTCCATTTGCTTGATTAGTTCTCAAGCTATGCAGAAATTTGTGTTTCATTTGCATGGGAGCTCTCCCCCTTCCAGAAGGGGGAAGCGGTCTCAAACAATCATAAGAACCTTCCTCAGCCCCAAAAATCCTTGCATACATATTTTGAGTCCGATCGGTCAGACAGATAGTCAGACAGAAATTTATTTTAATATATATAAAAATCCTGGCGGGGAAGGAGCTGCGAACCATCATAAGAACCTTCTCCGGTCTCAACAACCCCTACATACCCCTACATTTCATAACAGTAGTTTGATTCTCATGTTTGGTTGACTTTTGTGTCTCATTTTTATGAGAGCCTACCCCTTCCAGAGCGGGGAGGAGTCTCAAATCTCCATAGAAACATTTCTTGGTTCCGAAAACCCCCACATCCCAAATTTGGTTCCATTGGCTTGATTAGTTCTCGAGTTATGCAGAAATTTGTGTTTCATTGGTATGGAACACCCCTTCCAGATGCGGAGGGTCTCGAACCATAAGAACCTTTCCCGACTCCAAAAATCCCTGCATAAAATTAGTCATACCTGTTGGGGTAATTCTCATGTTTTGCTCAAATTCGTGTTTCATTTGTAGCGAGAGCCCCTTCTTCCAAAGATAGAGGGGTCACAAGCCACCGTAGAAACATTTCTTGCCTACAAAAACCTCCACATGCCATATTTGGTTCCGTTTGTTCGATTAGTTCTTGAGTAATGCAGAAAATAGTTTTTCATTTGCATGGGAGCCCCCTTTCTAAAGGCTCTCGCCTGGCTGTCGAACTATCTTATCCTTTCCCGGACCCAAAAACCCCTGCATAACAAATTTGCATAGCGGTAGGGATAGTTCTCATGTTTGATTTAAATTTGTGTTTTGTATGTAGGAAGGTCCCCCTTTCCAGAGTGAGGAGAGGTCTCAAATTACCATAAAAACATTTCTTGCCTTCAAAAACTCGTCCATGCTAAATTTGGTTTCATTTGCATGGAGGCCCCTTTCTAGAGGCGGAAGGGGTCTTGAACTATCATAAGATGCTCTCGGTCCTCAATACTCCTACATACAAATTAGCATAGCAGTAGGAATCATTCTCATGTTTGGCTTGAATTCATGTTTCATGTTTTATGGGGACGCTTTTCTCCAGGGAAGGAGGGGCTTTAAACCACCCTAAAAACATTTCTTGCCTCCAAAAACTCACCCATCCAATTTTCGTTCCATTAGATTGATTAGTTCTCGAGTTATGCAGGAATTTGTTTTTCATTTGCATGGGATCCCCCTTGCTAGAGGCGGGAGGGGTCTCGAACTTTCATAAGATGCTTAATACAAAATTGCAAAGCAGTAGACATAGTTCTCATGTTTGGTTGAAATTTGTGCTTCATTTGTATGAGAAATTGCCCTGATTAGTTCTCGAGTTATGCAAGGATTTACGTTTCATTTGCATGTGAGCCCCCCCCTTATAATGGGAAGGGGTCTTAAACCAACCTAGAAACATTTTTGTCTTCAAAAACCACCACATGCTAAATTTCGTTCCGTTTGTGATTAGTTCCCGAGTTATTCAGAATGCTGTGTTTTATTTGTATGGGAATCCCCCCCCTTTTAGGACGGGAGGGTTTTCAAGCTACCATAGAAACCTTTCTTGCCTTCAAAAACTCACACATGCTAAATTTGGTTTCTTTTGCTTGATTAGTTCTTGAGTTATGTAGAAATGAGTGTTTGATTTGTATGGGAGCCGCCCTTTCCAGTGAAGGAAGGGGTCTCAAACCATCATAAGCACCTTTCCTGGCTCCAAAAATCCCTGCATACAAAATTTCACGCCGATCGGTTCAGTAGTTTCCGAGTCTATTAGGGTCAGACAGACAGACAGACAGTAATCCATTTTTATATACATATATAGATATATATAAAAATGAATTTCTGTCTGTCTGTCTGAACCTTATAGAGTAGAAAACTACTGAATTTATCGGCGTGGAATTTTGTATACAGAAGTTTTTTGGGGCCAGGGAAGGTTCTTATGTTACTTTGAGACCCCACCCATCTCTGGAAAGAGGGGCTCCCATAAAAATGAAACAGCAATTTCTGCATAACTCAAGAACTAATTGAGCAAATGGAGCCAAATTTGGTATGTGGTTTTTTTTTTCTGAAGGCGATATTTCTATGGTGGTTTGAGACCCCTTCCCTCTCCTAGAAGGGGGTTTGTCATACAAATGAAACTGGTATTTCTGCATAACTCTAGAACTAAGAAAGCAAATTGGCATGTGGGGATTTTCGAGGAAAGAAATGTTTCTACGGTGGTTCGAGACCCCTCCTCTTTCTGATAGAGGTTGATGGAGGGGGGGGGTCTCATACAAATGAAACATAAATATAAACCAAACATGAGAATTCTTCCTGTTGTTATGAAAATTTGGGTGCAGGTGTTTTTGGGACCGGGAAAGGTGCTTATGTAGGTTTGAGACCCATTCTCCGTCGGAAGGGGGGAGGGCTCCCATACAAATAAAACACATATATCTGTATTTCTCAAGAACTAATCGAGAAAATAGAACCATATTTCGCATGTGGGGGTTTTGGAGACAAGAAATGTTTCTAAGGTGATTTGAGACCCCTTCCCTATCAGGAAGGGATGGCTCTTCTACACATAAAATAGATTTTTTTTTGCCTAACTCGAGAACCAATCAAACAAATGGAACCAAATTTGACAAGTGGATGTTTTTGAAGGCAAAAAATGTTTCCAAGGTGGTTAGAGACCCCTCCCCTCTCAGGGACTCTCATACAAATGAAACACAAATTTCAACCAATCATGAGAAAGGTTCCTACTGTTATGAAAATTTGTATGCAGGGGTTTTTGAGGCCGGAGCAGGTTCCTATGATGGTTAGAGACTCCTCTCCTGTCTTAGAAGGGGGCGCTCTCCATACAAATGAAACACCATCTATGTTCTCAGACATAAGTCTCGGAGAGACACTCATACAAATGAAACAGAAATTTCAACCAAACATGAGCATTATCCAGGCAACTAAAACACCAAATGTGTATTTCGTGGGGAAAGCAGCATGTTCTGATAGAAGTTCAAACCCCTTTTAAGTCAAGAATGGAGGATGTTTCAGTTACTCGTAGTTCTACATATGCACAACAAGTTAATCTAAGGTTATGCAAGAGAAAATTACGTTCAAGCTGACTGGATACGGCGCAGTTTGAAGATAAATGTTTTGTCAATCAAATGCTTCTACACAGAAAGAAAAACCATGGTTGAAACTAAAGATCTGAGGGTATAATTAAAAATACACACCTACATTTAATTTTGCAGAATTTACACACATAAGCAAACAAAAATATTCTAACAAAACTCATTTCTTTAAAAAAAACCCATTAAAGCCACAGTTCTATTGTATTTTTATTCATTTAGTTGCAAGCGTAGCCAGGCTCACGCCGGGTTCAGCTAGTATGTTATATATTTCAATTGCATATTCTACAGCTTTAAAACAACTCTATACACTTCTCGACAATTACATTAATGGTCAGAACTAATATAAGCATCTAGAAACTGAACAAATCCTTTAAAAAAAATCTGAATTACTATGAACTTCGGAACATCCATGAAAATTGGGTGGAATTGCAATGAACTTGACATTATTTAGTTGTTTGAGCTTCTCGGAAGTTCAATAAACTTATTGGAAGTTTCAAGATAACTATAAAGTTTGCTCGCTCTCTTTTAAAAAGATATGTACTACCACCCATTGTAGCACGGAAATTAAGTCCGACAGCAATGGGCTCTCCTCTCTGTTAGACTTGATCAAGCTTTAATAACCACTGATAATCCTAATCATGCAATTGCACAGTGGTCCAGAATGCGAATTTAGCTGAAACTATACATTTTCAGCCTAATTTTGAAGTTTTGGATCAAAATTGTCTTCTACAAAGTTGTTTCTAATAACAAGGCACTTCTTTTGGTGTGAATGAGAACTAGGATGGGCCTTATTTTCACAGAAATCGAAAATTTAACTTTTTTATTTGCAGAAATAAAGGCATTCATTATTCGGAAAAGTCATATAAAGTATAATTTTAAGCAACTTTGATGGTACAATTTTTTCTGTACCTTTTGATATGACCGAATTAGAGCATTTTTTCCTACGTAGCTTAGGGTACCCCTATAAAAATCAGTTATTTTGCTGTAACTTTTTTATTTAAAATTTTTCAGCAAAGTTGTCTTCGCATTGGTTATAGAACAATAAAAGTTACAACTTTTGGTATGCAGATTGTCTCTATCGTATGTCAAACAAAAGTCAAACAATAGACCATTGTGCATTGTGTTAAGGCCAAAAAACGAGTTGAGTGGATCGAACATCACTTATACGTTTCCATAGGGATATAAAAAAACTCCATCCAACAACAAGATTGAACAATTAGTCAAAAGAGCAAGCCATCTAACATGAGGATGTTTGCTCAAACTGTTTGCAATGGGGAGTTGGCATTCCCCCTCTCCCCATCCAGAGTGCTTCAATCGGGTGCCCTGATGGTCCTCCCCATTCCCATTAAATATTTATATAATAGTGTATATATTTATGTAAATAAAAAATACTACAAGCATTTATATCTATTATATATGATCTTCATTCGGTTGATCCTGAAATGCACGAAATGTTATAAAGTGTTAAAGTGTAGAGGTCTGTGGGTTCACGTTAAGCTCATTTTTGTTCATTTTCTGTGATAGTAACAATTCACCAAAATCTTGAATTGAGGTCTGCTGAATTTTTTTGTTAAATCTATTGAAATTTTTACAAAACTAACATATATATATATATATATTTTAATTTACTGTTGCCATGGTCACTATTTGCTGTTTGATGCTGATTCTATAACAGCAATCCGCTCTTATTTTTGCTGGTTAGACCAGTTATTGCTCCTGAGTTAGGAAAACAGGGAAGATTTAATCGAAAGATAGTTAAGGGTTTACGCTGAAGCATTTTTGACGGCAGCCATTACACTTTTGATTGTTATTTTTTGTATTCTCCCCAGCGCGGAAGTAACGATCTTTGATGAAGTTAGCAGAAGCAGATAATTTCTCATCTCCATGCGAAGCGCTAGGAGCGGACAGTAATTTTATTGCTAGAACAAATAGACATGAAGAGAAAGTGTATTGATAGTTCCGTATAGAGTAACGGCAGGCTTTGAAAATTGAAAGAATACAAGATTGAAAACGAGCGGAGGGCATTTGAACGGTAGTATCTGATCAGGCACATAACCCTTTGTCATACTACCCCATGCAGGATGGGCAAGGGGGGAAATCCCCTTGACTGACAAATGGTTATGCAACCGATCGGGCTCTTATACTACTTATTGCTTGTTTCTAGTTCTCGAATCAAATGCCCTCCGCTCGTTTTCAAACTTACATCTTTTCAATTTCAAAGCCTGCCGTTCCCTTACGGATCTATCAATACACTTTCTCTTCATGTCTATTTGTTTTAGCAATAAAATTACTGTCCGCTCCTAGCGCTTCGCAGGCAGCCATTACCTCAACATTTAGAACTGATCTTAGTCAGAATCTGTACTATATATTGGAAATTTAATCACATCAATTTGTATGCTTACTGAAACTAATTTATATGCAATAATATACTACTCATATCATAACAACAAAAATAGATACAAAAAATGTATTTTGCCTCTATTTTGCGTAATGTCCTTCCATGTAATGATGGATCTAAGGCAAGGATGATCCCAAAGCGCACTGGAACTACGAACCTAATGTGAATAGTAAAATTCTCGATGTGACCTTCAGGCGCACGATCTTCTGTAGCAGGTGGAGAAAACTATTTGGTGTGATATTTCCAAAATGGAACTGACTATTAGCTTCGGGTCTTGACCAATAATCCCTACTGAGCTCTTGCAACACGTCAAGCCGGACAGTTAAGCGCAAGGGTTCAGAGAAGTCCATTGAATTGCCGAAAAACTCTCAACGTTTCTTGAAACTTGGTTGGACTTCCAAAAAGTTGGTCATTATCCAAGGAATAGAAATAACTTTCTGAAAATTACCGGAACTTTGAGAAGCAGATTTAGCCTCCTAGAAGGTATTTGGACCTCCAGGTACTGCATGTTTCATAATGAAAAGCAGAATATCACAAATATTTCAATAATTTACGAGAAATTGAAAAAATAAATAAATTTGAAATTGGTCGATTTGTTAAACTTTTATTAAGTTGGTGGAATTTCTGAAAAATAAATATCATGTCCAAGATGTTGTTTAACCTTAAAAGAACTGTTTGAATCTCACAGATTGTGATAAGGTGGAATTCCCACGAAATTGATTAAACATTAAAAAAGTAGTAGATTTCTTCATTCTCGTTTTGGTTCGGTACGAAATGTTATCGAGTATTGAGAAGTTTTAGTACTTATTAAAACATAAGTATCCTGAGCTTCTGGGATGTTTCCTGAATATTTGGAACATTTCTTGAGCTTTTGGGAAGATCCATGAAGTTCTATAAAGCTCCTTAAACTTATAGAAACTCTTTGGAATGTTTAGTAAACTTTTGGAAAATGCTCGATAAATCCTTAGAAGTTTCCTGAATTTCTGGTACGTTTTCGGAAATTCTGGAAAGTTTCCCGATCTTTGTGGAAATTCTCTGAAATTCTTGGAAGATTCTAGGACATCTTAGATTTTTTCTATATTTTTGGGAAGTACCCTGAGCAATTCGGAAGTTCTCTAGATTTCTGGGACGTTCTTTGAAAATCTGAGATGTTAGCTGAGCTTCTGGAAGCTTCTGGTTTCCTGATCTTTGAGGAAGTTCCCGGATCTTTGTGAACGTTTCCTGAAGTGTTGGAAAGTATTATAATTTTCTGGGATGTACCCTGAACTTCCAGGAAGTTTCTTGAGCTCCAACAAGTTTTCTGAACTTCTGAGAGGTTCTCTATACTTCTGGTTATAAAAAGAAAGTTTTACCGTAGGTTTTCATTAATCTTTTCTTCTTTTCTTCTTATTATACCGATAAAAAACAAACTGAATTTCAACTAAACAAGCTGCGAAAAAATTGATAAATTCAAATTTATCAAATCGAATCAAACAATCTCGTACACTGGGCAATCAAGTTCGAATGTAATCAGCAATATATATATGTCCGTTTTATGATTAACCCAGCCGTTGGTAGGCAGAAAAAAGAATCACTATGTATCTCAAATCATCCCTTCAACATTGTCACCTCGCATACATAGAATAGGGCTGCATTGCTCTTCCAGAGAAACAGGCTGATATCTATATATAAAGCTTGCTTCAGATAGAATTGGAACAGCAACAATTGCCTGTATTTCAGTTATTTATTTTTGAATTCAAGATCTTTTTTTATACAAATGTAGCGTTTTCTTCATACTTTTAAGAAAAAATACGGATAAAATTATTCGTCACGGTTTCGAAGGAATTCTCGATATTTCCTGTAACACGGCTCATTAGGCGGCGCACACCTTCTTCGTCCATCGTTTCAGCTATCTTATTCCACCAGGTCTTCATCTGATTGATGTCTTTGACAACCTTTCCCTTTGCCTTGAGTCTCCTCTTCATGATTGCCCAGTATTTCTCAATAGGGCGGAACTGGGGGCAGTTGGGTGGGTTAAGGTTTTTCGGAACAACCTGGACCCCTTTCTCTGCATACCATTCTTGAACGACTTTGCTGTAATGACAGCTTGCCAAATCTGGCCAAAACATTACGGGATGGTCGTGGGATCGAATGAACGGCAAAATTCGTTTCTGGAGACACTCTTTTTGGTATAGTTCCGACTTCATTGTCTTATTTGTAACGAAAACTTTCGTTTTTTTGCCACAGCTGCAAATGCCCTGCCAAATCATGAATTTTCGTGCAAATTTGTCGGCAAAAACAAATTTAAATGTGGCTGGAACATCCCCCCGAGCCGTTGCCAAGTAAAATTTTTGACCTTGGATTTGCCCGAAGTCAGCCTTGACATAGGTTTCATCGTCCATCAGAAGACACCCGTCGAACTTGGTCAGCACCTGGTCGTATAGCTTCCGAGCACGGATTTTGGCCACACTATTCTGTTTTATGGTCCGATTTGGCTGTTTGCTAGCTCGGTACGACTTGTTTCCTTCCCGGAGTCGAGTTCTCCTCACGGTTCTATGGGCAGCACCGAATTTTCTGGCCAAATCACGGTCCGACAGATTGGGAATCCTCTTAACCGTCTTCAAAATCTTACCACGCAGTTTCCGGTCGACAGTTCCACTCCGACGATTGGCTTGAGGCTTTCAAATCGTCCTCAATGTTTCCTTATACCGTTTGATAACGCGCCATACGGTATTTCTGGACAATTTCAGCTGTTTAGCTAGCCTAGATGCAGACCACAATGGATTTTCCAAATAACTGTGCACATTTTTCCCCTTCTTTCGACTTCCATGTTGATTGTTTACAAAGTACAGTCGATTTGCGGAATGTCAAAAATACATACGTGAAGCTGACAAAATTCCCGACACGTGGGCGGCAAGAACTTCCAAATCTGTCCACCAGGAGCGCCACAATATGAGCAAAAGTTTGTTCCAATTCTAAATGAAGCAAGCCTTATACATTTAATGTTTTATGAATGCTTACAAGAGTGTTATGGAACAACATCCATAAAACCCCGGTCAAGGCATATTTGTCTTGTTTGCTTCCCCGAGAACCTCATGAAGACTGAAATGTGCCTAGTTGGCCCACCCTGGCAGAGGTTCTGATGGGTATATTTTAGAGGCAGTTTTATTATGACCACCGAGTTAAAAACAGTTTAAACTATAAACCCTAAACTGTTTGAAAACCATAGGTAAACTGTAATAAAAGCAATTTAACATCTATAAAAGCCTCTTTCGTGCCGCTTTTTCTAGACGCTTTTCAAAACTACTAGAACAGGTTTATTCAAGAAAAAATTAACCGCTGTCAAATAAAACGTCAGTTTCCTGAAAGTGAAATATTTATTTCAGCTTGATTCATCATAATTTTTTACTAGTTTCAGACTCAAAATGGCGTATTGATGGTCGTTATAATGATAAAGCGTGCTTATGAAATATATTTTATCATGGCTTCGTTAAACAAATATGAAGGAGCTTTATTATTGAATTACCGAACGGTTTTATGAGGAGATAGAGTTGCTCGTGAATTGTTTTTTTAAGCTATACGGGTTTAGACTTCATTTTCCTACTAGAAAAAGTTATAAAAACAGCCGAAAGTGAAATAATTAACTATATATCTTACACATAATTGAAAACTGCTTTTAAACCAAACAGCATGTCTATTGCAATAATAAAACCTTCATAAATTTATAGAAAGGCTAAAACACAGAAGAATTGCTACTTTGAAAGGAATTCGAGAAAACAAGGTTTTAAGATCATTGTAATCAAGCTGTGCAGGTTCCTATAAACCTGACTTAAATATGAAACTTACTGGCATCCTTTGGTGCTATCATATAACCAAACTGATTTCTAGTGGCTTTCATAAAACTTTAATAAAACTGATTAAAGCTAGATGCTTTTGACGATGTTACTTGGGATGTTCCTTCTGATTGTTCGAGGTGAGGCTCGTTTGGTGGAAACACAACATTTGGCTCCGACCTGTACCCCTGGTTCCGGGGTGATTTTGTCCCATTCAGCTGAGATTGCCGCAATTGCTGGATGCTTGTTGATTTTTGATCCTGGACCTTAATTTTTAATATTGGCCTGAGATACTCGATCGGATGAAGGACGGGAGACTGTGGTGGCCACCTCATAACCTTGATACGTTTTTCCTAGAACCACTGCGAAACCAGCTTAGATGTGTGAAGTGACTCCATCAATGAACTGAAGTTCGCCATCGCCGGATGTAGCTATAGATCCGCAGACCATGATCTGCAGAAAAAAAAAATCAAAGTCATGCTCAGTTGGTTGAAAAATCAATGTTGGTATAGTAACTCCTCACCGCAATGCTTGGTTGTAGGCTGCAAACACTGCTTTTTCCAACTTTCACCGGTTCGCCGTCATTTTTCTGTGATATAATCAGACCCAAATTCCATTACTTCCATCTCGTCTGACCAAATCCTCTCATTCCAGGCATCACTGGTCCTTGAAATGTGGTCCTACGCCCAGCTCATTTTTTTTAAATATTTTTTGTGGACAACCATGGCTTCTTAAGTGCTACTCTACCCTTAAGACCTTTCTTATGAAGAAGATTTTGTACGGTTGTGATGTAAGTTGAATGGAAAACTCGCTTTCAATCTGTTTCGCAATTTTTGGAGCTGATAGTCCGAGTCCAGCTCCGCCTTCTTCACGGTAATTCGGCCAATTCGGCAAGTTGTCTTTGAAGGACGCTCCGACCACTTAGCTGGTGAGATAGAACCATATCTTTCTGAAGCTGGACAATATCGGCAATATCACAGTAGCGTTTGCCAGTTTTGTGATGTTCAATAATCAAATTTCGGATGCTGATCGAAATTTGTGCTTTTGTGGGCATTTTGCAACAAATAACTTCCAATTAATTTGGAACAAGAAACTGAAATTTTGAACACAAAAACTTCAAGAGCAGTTGAGAAAGTTACAGAATACACACTAAAACTCTGTAGAACACTGTAGAACAATCGTAGTATCCGTATGGAGGTGGATAAACTTTTTTTGCTCAATTTTTCACCCTTTTTCAAAGTTCATGATATAAAATCTTAATAAAATATATAAACGCCGTATTTTCAATAGCAATGTAATAAATAAACATAAATTGATAAATCACAGAGGAACACTCATCAAATCAAACTGATTTTCACTAGAAAAACCAAAAAAAATGTTTTGTTGAATTATGTGAAATTTTTTCTTGCTGCTATTATTTTGGTGTCCGAAATTAAACGTGGACAGACTTTAATGCAGTGTCCGACAATGAAATAGTCAGATTACCGAAACCTTGTCGAAATTCCACAGAGTTTTTGTAAAATAACGTCAGTTATTCCACAAATTTGTCCATTTACCGATCATTATTTTTTCGGTAATAAATACCGAACACACAAATAATGTCTGAGTACGAACTTCCGATCCAAAAAAAGTCAACCAGGTCAAGGTTTTTCCAATACCAGCCAGTCATTGCAATGTCGCTACCTTCCATCCACGTTGAATCACCGGAAATCCCCGCTGTTACGTTCCATTTCAGTCATATGTATTCCGAACAGGAAGTAGCTTAGCATCTCGGACCGTCTTAAGTCAATACGCATCTGTCCATTTAAGTGTATGCGATTAACGGTGAAATAGCCCCCAAGTTCCCAGTATTCATCGGCAGTGAGGAAAGCGTAGTTGAAGTGTTTTACCCCCTTTAAACCTAATGATGAATCACTAATATCGAGGTTAATACGTGCCCGTCTGGCCGTCCGAGGCATGTGTGGATGCCTGCCCTTTGGAGCCGCATGGCATGGTGGCGACCACCTGGGACCGAGATTTCGGGGGGAAATGCCAAACACCATGTTTAATTCATCAGATTTTCACTTCGATTTATGATGCGAGCGCGAGGTGAACATAGAAAGAGATTTTTCGGACGGTGTGAAGCTGCGATTATTCGTGTTGGGATTGTAGATTAAGCAAATTTTTAATTCCTTCCGCGTTAGATAACAGGGGAGAAATTTCGACGAATCTTTTAAAGATGAACCGTTTCCAGTTGATTTCGAATGTGGTAATGATCGCATAAATTAACGCAGCCGGGCGGACGTGATCTTCATGGATCGGTAGTCTCGGACGGGCAAAGGGTATTGCATTTCAATGTGGGGGAGTTAAATCAACCGAATCAGGTCAGAACTCACCGAGCTGGACGATATGATGGGGGGAGGGGGGGAGGTAAGATAGATCGAACAATTTGCCCCAGTCTGGCGGATCATAAAAATGGGAAGGGAGACGATTGGATGAAGACAGCAATCCATTCCGATCGGATATCTGCGCTGAATATCTGATTACCCACGGCGTCCGCGTTTTGCGTGTTTTCTGGAGTGGAAAAATGCTCCGGTAGGTTGCGGTTGGACTCCGACGTTCACTTCTGTTGCCACCCATTTCACAATCATGCACGATGGATCAACGAAAGAATTCGAGGCTGTCATTACCTATTTGCTATACATCGCATCGTCGGAGTTATCAAGCATTTCCAACTTGTTTTGATCGCACGAATTTCTCCACCTGGGTCAACCACAATAGGGTTACCAGCGAAGGCTTCAAGTCGCGGAGATTAGTTAGCAGCATGAATGATTGACACCCGTTCCGTGCCGCAGTGCCATTCCAGGAATTGTGTGATTGACGTAATGAAGCCGAGCGGTTGGCGCGTCACCTACTCCTAACGCCACCGGTGAAGATCACCGGACAGGTGCCATTTTAGGTTCCGAGAGATTAATTACTCTCAGCAATTGTCCCCAGCTCGGAGTTGGTTTTTCTTCCTTGCCGGCAACGGTACAGATCTTGCCGACCGGGAAACCACAAGAACCGCAGCCACTGATTATTCAATTGCGTGATCGGTCGGCGCCGCCGTTGCTGCCGCCTGTCTTGTCTCATTTTCACCTGACCAGTTGACTGGTGCTGCGGAGCTGAGATAGTGTGGTCAACCGTGCATAGAAGCAGAAGAGGAAAAAGAAGACCAATCACGTATCTGGAGACAGCAGAAGAAATGAAATGGGGTCTCAGTGGCGGCATATTTGTCACTTCAGGCGGTGTCCGGTAGCGGTTTGTACTAAGAGGCCGGCATGCTTGATCGTGAGATGATCAATATCTGGAAAAGGCAAGCTTGAGTACGGAGAAGATCACTCACCAAACGGCACCCAAGAAATTTGGTTTCATGACAATTCGGTAGACCTTCATTTCGGCTCGAGAAAAGCTATAAATCCTCGACGTTAGACGAGTCGACGGGTCTACAATTTTAGTTCATGCACTGACGAAAATGTGACAGAAGAGTGTCCATGTTACCAAAGTTGATACTGACTCGACCGACCGTCAAATCTCTGGTTGCAATAAAAGTATTCCAACATTCATTAGATTCGGCAAATAAATTGTAGCTTGAATTGTAGCTACACAGAAAAAAAAAAAGAATTTTAGCAGGCGCTTAGAATCTCACTTCGATTAATTCCAAGCCAAATTAAAAGTAAACAACGAAATTGTTTGCAATCTTCCTTACGCTGTACAACAATGTTTGCATTATTACATACCACAGACTAGATTCCGGCGTTATCGGACTTAAATTTACATGAAATATGCCGTTAATTTAAGGCAAATCTAGCATTCCCTTTGTGTAGATTAGACAACGTAGAAAATTAAATGTTTCTTTCAAACTGTATTTACAGATTAAAAAAAAACATGTTGTTTTGGATGATTCTAATACACATGTTCGGAATGCTAGATTTGGCATAGTTTACTTCATATTTCGTGTAAATAAATTTAGGTGAAATATCGTCGTTTACGCTCACTTTAGCCTGCACAGATTTAAAGAAACATTGAATTTTCTACGTTGTATAATGCACATAAAGGGAATCCTAGATTTGACAGAAATTAATGGGATATTTCATGTAAATTCACATCAGACAACGCCTGAATCTAGTCTAGCCTGCTGTTTGAAATATTGTCAACATTTTTGTATGGCGCATGGAAGATTGCAAATAATTTCGTTGTTTACGCCTCCGTTGGCTAGGAATTAAATGAGGGGAAATTTTACGTGCCTGGTTAAATTAATTTTATTTTGTGTGTGCAATTAGGCCACTAGGCATTCTATAAAAAAGCAACGACCACCTGATGTCCTTGTTAACCTGAAAAATATCAGATTTTTTAATTGAAATTTTATCTATGTAAAGGGTGTTCCGATCAAAATTTAGTCAAACATTAATGTGTGTGTGAGTCGATCAAAGTTTTATTAAGAAGTCATATTCTTTTTCTTTTTAAAGTTCAGTTAATACAGAATACAGGAGAAATATTCAGTTTCCTTATTATTGAATGCGAATTACCGGGTCTTTCGTTTAACACCTGCCATAAGATTGTGTACAGTCTCCTTGTCCACTTTATTCGCCGCAGGACGCCAGTTTGCCTTGAACTGTTTATCGTTCACAACCAGGGTTGGCAAATGTCATTTTCAATGAAAAATGACCTATGATTTTTACCGAACTTCGTTTGAAAATCTCATCGGGCCGAGAAAACGATGATGGAGATTTTCTTCTAAATCTCATCGAATTTTTCGTCATGACAGCACGTGACAGTGTTTTGCTCATCGCTATTACAAACACATTTATTGATATAAATGTAAGTTTTATAACCATACTTGAAATAGAACGTCCACTCTGTCGATTACATATTATTGCATGGCTAATTTTAAGTAGACTATTTAGAAATTTGTAAAACAAAATTGCATGAGGCAAAATCTCACGACTGCATGATGGTGTATGAATGACAAGAAATCTCATGATAGTTCATTTCTTCTCGTGACAGTGAGATAACCTGTTTTTTCATTTTCACATGATGGCCGTGAGATTTACCAGCTCTGTTCACAACAGCTGTTTATGTCTTCTAAAGGTTCCGCTCGACGATGGCCCAGTATTATTCGATTGTGCGGAGCTGTGGCGTGTTGGGAGGGTTCTTGTCCTTGGGCACCACTTGAACGTTGTTGGCAGCATACTACTCCATGGCCTTTTTTCCGTTATGGCAAGATGCCGAAACCGACCAAAATAGAACGGAACAATTGTGTCGCTTCAGGAAAGGCAGTAGACGATTCTGTAGGCACTCGCTCAGATAAATTTCCTGGTTGACGGTTCCGGTCGCAATGTAAACGTTACTTCTCAAGCCACAGGTACAGATAGCCTGCCATACCAGATATTTTCCCTCAAATTTTGACAGTTTAATGTGCTTTGGTCGACGTGTTTTGTTTATCGTCGCGATTTGGAGTCACCACATTCTTGTAAGTCGACAGTCCAGCTCATTTTTTAGCTCTACCCACAGTTGAAGGCGCCACTCCCAGCTTCTTTGCGACATCTCGGACGGAGAGGTTGGAGTTCCACTCAAAACAGCAGGCAACTCTTTTTGTCATCGCTGTGACCTCCGGCATTCGATTTCCCCTCGATCCAGCTTTCCTGGCTGTCGACAAACGTTCACCGAACACTTTTAATACGTTGGTAACAGTTGATTTAGCCACATTCAACAATATCGCCAATTTGGCGTGAGAGTAGTTTGGATTTTCGCTATGCACGTGCAAAATTTTGATGCGTTGCTTGTCTTCCTTCGACGACATTTTCAAAACAGAAGTGTTGCTCTCAAAATCAAAATAGAGGCACATCTTCAAAATGAGGGTGTGCAAAAAAATTAATGCACGATGAAAGGAAATGTGTCAAGTTTAAGTCGACCAAATTTTGATCGAAACACTCTTTAATAATCATCGTCAACACTTCTTCCGAATTGGTGTTAAAAGATCCCTTTTAAGCTGTCATGTACAATGATGAACGTCCTCGTGAAATGGCAAATTGAACGAGGGGAAGTATTACGCCATTTGATTTGTATATGTATTTTATTATAGTTCAAATCAATGACAGATGTCAGTGAAGGGTAGCCATATGTTTTCGTTTACTAAATTTCATGTTTACCACACACTGAACAAACTTTCATATGACCAAAATATGTTTTGCTTTTAGAATTTCGACAAAAGACAAATATTTTTTGATTTTGAAACATCATAGCAAATATTATTTTCATAAAAAACATTTGAATTAATTCTATAAGAGATTCTTATGATATTGGATTGACCGTTTCTTTACGATTTCATATAAAAAATTTCTGTTACGTTCGTTCTAGATGATGAATCTTAATACTTCCCACTTATAAAAATTCTCGTGAAGTCCAAAATTGAACTTATTTAAAATATATATATATATATATATACTATATATATATATATATATATATATATATATATATATATATATATATGAAAAAAGAATCAATAATCTCAAAATGCGAACTTTTTAGAACCCTATTTTTTCATATTAAAGTCATAACCATTTTCCTAAATCTGGCGGTTCATGAGAACCTTAAAAACAAAATAGATGATTTTAATTTAATATTTTGTCAATTTTTTCTTACGTAGGACTACGGATTTGTTTTTTATGCTGGGGTACAATTTAGAAAAAAAAAACGCATTACGGGCGTCACTAAAAGTGGTCGGGTTTTGAGCGTTAATATCTCAGTAATTTCTCAAAAATATTTCAAAAATTTTAAAACAATCGATCGGAAATATTTCGACGCACCAATTTCACATTGGTACACATAGAGAACAAAGTTGATTTCTGGCCACATACTATTGAAAAGTTCATAAATTTTATGCCTTATCTTAAAAACTATGTTAGTCCCTTCAGGCCTAAGGGATTATATATGGCCCTCAAAGCAAAATGGCTGTGTAAAATCACAGGCTGAATAAAAGTGTTCGTTGTCTTGGGCAAATTTGTTCTACATCAATTCTTCTATCTTAGAAATATAAAAAAAAAAAACATATAAGTAGAAGGCCTAATTGACGACCTAGAATATCCTGAATATGAAGAAGTTCATGAATAAAAAAATAATGCTTTATTAATAGTTTAAAACGTTGTTTTAGATTATATTACATATGCATGGAGATAACTGGAGTTTAGGTTGGTTTTAAAGATATGCATAAATATATATTTAAATATTAGTACCGATTTAAATCTGTGGTACAGGTTGTCATTGGGGCCACTCACAAAGTGTGGTGATGGTTTTCTTCATTGGGAAAAACTAGAGTTTGAACTGGTTTGGATCAACTACTGTTGATATGGACCATCAACTAAGTGTGATGGAGGCTTTTAATTGATACGACAAGGTTATTTAAAACGTTAGAGGGCTGATTACAACCGATCTAAACCAACAGTAAGGATGCTGTTGAGACCATTAGTAAAACACATGTTGCAAACCAGCCAGAAAATCTTTAATGTTACCTATTCATGTTACAATGTTACATGAAGTAGCTCAACCAAATGTGACAGATTTGTGTTGCTAGGCAAAAAGTGTGATAGTGGATGTTTATTGGGGAAGATTAGACGAATTAGCTAGCTTGGTACAAGGTATACTGAAAGTAAGGCTGCTGCTGGGGCTATTCACAAAGTATGTTGATAATTTTTCATTTGGATGCGCTTACTAAGAATGCTGTAGGGGCCTCTCATAAAGTGTGATGGTAGATGTTGATTGGGAAGACAAGATACTTTAGTTATACATATGAGCCAATTTGGACTAATTTTTGTATCAGGATGCTTTTAGAGCTACATACTATGTGTGTTTGCATTACAGATAATTATTCATCAGTAGATATTGTTGATTTACTGAATCTGTATGAAAAAATGACTCTTTTGCGAGCTCAAATTTTCCCTAACAAAGAATTTTAATCGTTTCACCTAAGCTAAGGTAGTTTAAATCGTTTATTTTTATGCTTTTTTATTTCCGTGTATCTTTCAACCATATTACAGTCAAATTAGCAGAATAAACAGCTAAGCTAAAAACCGCTACATCACGATATTAACACTTTGTTTTTCTATTATCTCTTTTCTCCATAGGTAAGTTCGATCATAAGTGCTTCAAATGACCGAACCATGTCGAAGTCGTCGCTTTGAAAAGCATTTAGTTTTCAAATAAATGTGAAATATTGCTATTGATATACCTGCATATCGGGAATTATCGCATGTGATGGTAAGCAAAGGGTGTCTCACATGGATTCGATCAACTTTAATTAATTTAGGGGGGATAAACAGTGTTAGAACGAGAAAAAAAAAATCATTTTTGAAAAAAAAATCAAGGGCTTCCCCTTCCTTTTTACTCCAAATCAATCGTAGCTTTTTTACAATTATAAGTGTATCCATGAAGTATACAAAAATATTTTTTGAATATTTTTTCAACAAAACGGCGGCTGTTAGAATGCGTTGAAAAAGTCGTTGTATTTTCGCTTGTGCTGGCAGCTTTCCTGGTCGCCAGTTTCGATCTGAAACCAGCTAACCCAAAAAAAGCCCAGAGCTCCGAATGCCAAGTGGGCTCAAAGCACCGAATCGAACATTCGGCGACATTCCCTCTTCTACACATTCTAGAAATTATGAATTTTACACGAGACGTAATTCATGTTGTACAAAGTCGAGGAACGCAACGAGTGGATTTCGTCTAAAAATTATGTCTCCTGAAACTGACACACGCGCAATTCAACGAAAAGATGTGTTCGATTGAGTTTATTTTCTTCATCTCTTTTAACTCATTCCTCTATGCAAAAGGACGCTTCCATGTGTCGTATTGTCTCAGCGAGACAGAAATTTGCACTTGACATTTACGATGGTGTGTACATACGCCGCTCAAACGCGAGGATAAAATGGCCGAAGATCTTCTGCCTTTGTAGAGTCAGTCAAAATAACCGAAGGTTTTTTTTATTGGAATAGCCAAACGACGGAACCGACTCGAAGACGTTTAAGAATATTCAGCGAGATGCTTGGATTCCAGTTTACCGAGTGTTTCTCGGTTTACGTCTCATCAAATCCTCTTGAATCTCCTTCCTTTACCGTACTGTTTGGTTTTATCTGTCATTTTTATCGGTCAAATATATCATATGTAGTAACCGGAAGTTCGGGTTTGACTTAAACACACAACCCGAAACGGTATATATTAACGATTCATTCGGTTTTTTTTTGTTGATAACCGATGTGGTACGGTAGAAAATTGAACCGACTTCGGTGTTATTTTTAAATGCGTATGTTTATGTCGATCACCGAATCTGTCAAACTGATTATAAACGCTCGTTTGTAGTAACTCAAAACTGAATGCAGAAACGACTCCAGTACCGTTAAAATTGTAACTTTCCTCAATTGAGGTAACTCAAAGCGTTACTCATTTTTTGATTAACTAAGTCACCTGTCAAAATTAGAGTAAACACCGCACAGTATCTAAGTTTAGTCTGATTGAACGATTTGAGTAAACTGCGCTACTCATAACCATTAAAACCCGATGATAGCGCTTCGACGGAGTGTTTTTTATTGTATAATTTATTCAGTTTCGATTCAATAATTTTTTTCGGAGCTTGGCGGCCATCGTCCGACGAAACTCTTGTAGAATTGGTGATACGATGGAGATGCGACAACTAAATCCTTTTAAGAAACGATACTTTAGTTCTATTTACATAAAAGACATTTTCCTTACCTTTCAACTCTGGCGAACCGTTTCTGAATAAATATCCAATGTATCGACTAACCCAAACTCTATTTTTAATAAGTATAGTGCTTTTACAATCAGAGCAGCACTTACACAGTTTCCTTTGTTTCGAATTACTCGGTTTTTGACATACTTTAGCATGGAGACACAAAACCGAGTGAAAGTTACTCTATTTACAGTAGATCGTGAATGAGCGTGTTGAGAACTAGTCTGGCAGCCAACGATACAGAACACGGTAACTGTTTCGGGACAGGCAAAAGGGTGGATAGGCAACGTCTTGTAGAGCAGTTGCAGTAACAACTTCAAGCCGAAACTTATTCTTAATTAAATTACTCACAAAATACAAAGGCTTGCAGACTTACATAATCGTGTTCCTTTCCAATTTGAGGTCTGAAACTGTCTTCCACCTACCGCTGACTACCTGATATTATTTCTGTCCTACCGAATGTATAAATCAGTATATCTACTATCTCCACTATTTCAAGTTTACTCACTTTAAGCTTTGTTTCACAGTATTTATTTGTGTAATGCTGCACTCAATGCACTGACTCCGTACTATTGGTCCCATCTGTGATAATAGATTTAAGTTACTAATAATATTAGGAAATATGCTTCAAATTCATCTGACGCTACAGGTTTCGTCCTCACACCGTCTAGTTTAAATTCACCTAGCTTTAGGAACAACTCTGAAGGCGTATCATAAACTCTTTTAACACCCAATTTGACACTAACCAATCAATCCCACTTCTATATGGTGCATTTCACAATTCTTACATTTATGCTCCATGTGACAGTTGGCTCAGCCGCTGGCTTCACTGACGTCTACGCTGTTTGTTCGAGATGAGGATTTATGTATCGGGCGGTACTGAACTCACACTGACATTGCGGTACTGAACTCATTGCACAGTGGTCCCGCAACAGTAACAAGAATAGAGGAATCCAACTTGAAAAAGAAGAAGACACCGAGTGGTGATAAATCTGACAGCGTCCATGTTAAAGCTAACATTTTAAAATGCTTCTGAAAACTTCAAAATGGAATTCTAATTAAAAGCGGTTTGTTGTAAGGTGTAAGAAAAATTAAAAACTA
>JASCZW010010846.1:0-34564 GCA_034211315.2 Aedes japonicus | reverse complement strand
AACCGACACGTGACACCGTTCCATACGGACATGGCGAGCCAGAGCGGCGCGGTCGACACAATTATATAATAATGAAAACAATGACGAATATTGTAATAACAATAATCCCACCTCGATACGTTCGATCTTTCATCTCATTCGCTCGCCTCCCAACCGTTCCTTCTCTAACTCGAAGCCGCATATGAATGCGATGGCAGCGGCTGCTGAACCAGACGCTCCACCGCCGCCGCGCTGCAGCGCAATGGTGGAAAGTTGCCGACGGTTTGGTGCCTTCTCTTTTGCCCTATGGTTTCATCGGTTTCGCCCCTCCACCCAAAGCAGGCCTCGGCTCAGCAAGACGGTCAAAACAAGCGAGCTTTGAGGGCTTTTGCACCGACACGGTGTTGTTGCGCCAGATACCGTTGATGAAGAGGCATGATGGTAATGATGGCTGCGACGCGGCGGTAGTTCAAACCCAGTACCTGCCGACCGACCGACCTGTGGTAATGATGGACCGACGCTGACGTACTGTCACATTCGACGGCCGACGACGACGACGACGACGACGGTGAACAAGTCGACGGGAAGGAAGCCGGGCGGCGCGCGCGACCATCGAAAATGAAAATAACTATTTTGAACGTTCGGCCGCGGATGACTGTGCGGGCTCTGATGCCTCTGGTACCTATTCTACGTGCTGGCTGATCTTTCTCTCTGCCCGTCAAGCAGTTCCTCAGTTTCAGCCGTTCCTGCGGCAATGCGGTGACCTATTGTGGTTGTGGCGCTGGGAATTACTTGCGAGATTTTCAGCCGCTTGACCAGAAGGCAATTGTATTCAAACTCAAACGAAAAAATCGTCATTTCGCTCCGCAAGTTTTGATATTCACTGTTAAAGCCCCCCCAATAAAGCCACCAGTACTTCAATTTTAAAAGAACGCAAAGAAAAACAATTCAAATGACAAAGATATCAAAACAGAAAGAGCCTTTTCTCTCCCTCAGGTCGTGAGGAGTTGTAGAAGAAATTCGGACCAAAGCTGAGTCTACTGTACAGGATACAGGATGGGACAGGGCACAGGTCCCAGTCAGGAAGGGCCTGGCAGGAGTGACCTGGTACACACACTCTCACAGACACGGAAGCCCACTGGACGTGGGACTGGAGATGACTTCCAAACAACGTAAACAGACAAACATAGTGATGCAAAGAGAAGAGGCCTACTACTGGGTAATGCAATGCTGCCAGATTTCGGAAGGGGCCGAACTTTCGGGAGAATGGAATTAGGTGGTGATGTTAACTAATGCTTTTCATACCACTGCACCCCCCCCAAGCTGTGCTCTGAAGAGAGAGTGCTCGTACCTTAGAAGAAGAGGTGCTTCTGGGGAAGAAAGTGGTTTAGCAGTAATCGGCAGTGGTTGGATTTACCATGCCAAACCGATAACAGGTAGTTGACAATCATCTCCTGTTGAGAGGAGGTTGTCAATTGTAGCGGCGGGAGAAGGGGCATTCTTCAGTGATGCATCATTGGCGCGTGGGGCGTTCTACGACAGCGTCGAGGAGCATCTATATTGGATTTTGGGCAACGCCTCGAATGAATGGAGTGGATTGTTGTTTTGGATTCTGTCTGCACAGGGACGGAACGGAGCTCTGAACTGCCTGACTTGGTTTTCAAGTTTTTGTTGCAGTGGACGAGGTAGTTCGTTCTGGAAGTCATTCAGTTGAGTTGGGTGGATGGGTTTGGAAAAACTGAGGATGGCGGCAATAGCTTCTGTCATAGGGCGGCTGTATCTTTAAAGCAAAATTGAACGCCAAATAAATTAAGAAAATGGCAGCCGTCATGAGCTAATTCGATATATGACTAATCAGTTGAAAATTTGCCAAACTATCGTTCATTCAAATTCGTCATTCAACAATTGCCAACTTCATTAAAAGCCACTTTGTTGATAGAAAGGTGATGTCTTGTCTCACACCAAAATCATGTTTGCCACACAGCAATTCCTAGATACTTCGGGATTTTCTCTCCTGGGTTTCAAATCTGGGTGACAGATCATATGCAGTAGCAAATTCATTGGATTCAGCAGTCTTGGAGCTTATGGAGCGGCGATACGTACAATGACCGTTAACGCTTCTTGTATTGACAAATTATCAATGGTACACGTTAATGATATGAAACATAATATTGTTGTGATGTCAGTGAGTTGGATTTGTTGTCAGCCTGTTTCATTTAATCTTTGTTTCATTACACAGCGGACTGAACAAATCTTCTTCGATGCTGAAGTCTTCTTTAATAACTAATTGTTAATCTGATAATCAAATGAATTCCAAGATTCATGGATGGTGGTTCATGTAAATCGGATTGGTTACACGAAACCGAATTGAGTTAGTGAAGCATCATTGTCTTAGTTAGAATGTTGAATTACGAAATTCGATGTCGACATCCCTTATTTTCGCTGTATCAAAATCGTACATTCGAACTCGAACAATCGTAGTTCTCAGAATTCTGGACGATATTTGAAAAACACTCGTAATGAGTTCCTATTGCGTCGTTGTGAAATGGCATGATGAATGAACAGATAAATGATGAAACGTTAACATTATATTACCAGTATATAACGTTCATTTGACGCTTGCATTTCATTAATCATTTCTGCTTCTTCTTTGTGTATCAACACAAATACGAAAGCTAATACATTAATGTTGTATGCGATGTTGTAAACGATGTTGCGCTGAGTCTCGTGTAACTGCGCAGATCTTGCATAGATATCAATGCTCGTTGTTTGCAATTGCTTATTCCATTACCACATGATGATCTTTAACTGCTACGTTGCCATTGCAGGCCTCTTGAAATGTTGCATGGCCCAGTTCGTCGGTCAGTTGGAGCTTGTACCGGGCCGACCGACCCGCAACGATGCCGGCTGCTGGTCTCCCTGAAGAAACCAACCGCCAGCGCAGTTTATGATCTGAACAGACTGGAGCTAATAACGAAGGCCATTCGTTTTGCCGGACCGCCGGTGCGCATCATTGAAGAAAAATGCCACCTGTTCGAACACCATCAATCGCTGCTCAAGTGTCGTAAACGTCGCTGCAGGAGTCACCGGCAGTACGTTGTTAAGTGAATATCATGTGATGATAATAATCTCTGGACTGCGATTTGCTTCCCGTGAAGTCATTTCGCTGGACATTGATGGACGACAGTTCTGGTCCCAGAATGGGCGTCTGGAATTGCTTCATTACTACTCCGTAACGATCCAATGGATATCGTGATCTCGTCATTAGCATCAGCAGCAATCCAAAAAACTGTATGCCGCGCTGTAGCACAGCTTCGTATCTGCAAACGTATGATTGATTTGGTGGGTTGAAAAATTCAATATTTCAGTGAAGTTCATTATTATTTTAATAGTACATGCCCGAACAGTTTATGTCTTCCCAGCCACGGGACCGCGACCTTTTTGGGTTATAGCAATTTCCAGACAGTCCAGCGTCGATTTCTGGATGGGAATCTCTGCGCTTCTAAAGGTCATCATTATTGTCAGGACGTAACTGCGATAATACTAACCGTCAGGACACGATGAATGGGCGGACCTCATTTTACCATTCGATAGGTACATCCACCATCGACATTTACCCGACACTGTTTGTATAGTAAATTCATGCAGGATTTTGCTTTTTCCAGAATATTCGTGCGGCGATGTCGTGCTATCGCTCGAAGTCTGGTCGGGTATCGCGGCGTCTTGAGACAGTTCCGTCCACTTCGGATTGCGACAAGTAAATCGTGATGAATGAGTCAGGACGCTCATAATTTCTAACGTAAGTCACTTGGCGTCTTGCGCATATTCTTTCATGCTACGTGGGCATCCCAGCATATGTGGATCGAAGAATTGTGGACTTATTGGATCTCTCAAATGTATGTATTCACGGACCATGCAGCTTTGCTTGGTTGAATCTGATGAATTACGGAGGCGCTCAGTTTCGATTTGTGCCACACATGCTCAACCATACTGTTGAAACTGATCGACGATCTCGTAGCAAATGTGTATCAACAGTCTGCTGATCTTCTTGTTTGTTTCTATACGTGAAACACAAAGCAGAAACTTTTTACTGAAACATTTGGATTGCACAAATACTAACCTGTCGATGGATGGAGTTATTCAGATATGAAAGCTGACCTGCCATCTTCTCAATGCAGAACGGCGATTTTATCAACTGTAGGGCATTGGAGGTGAAAATCGTTCGCGGGATCCAATGGGACGTTCATCCGCTATAATAATAATTTTGTGCAGTTCGTCCAGAGAGGCATTTCTTCAAAGCGCCGTCTTGAACGACTCGAACCACAAGTTCTTGCCATTTTCTCCAATGACCTGACGTTTCACAGTATGGTTGATCGCTGCGGCGCTGATCAATTTCGGTATCGAAAGAAATCTACTGTGTTCTTCATTTACTGGCGGCATTGCGGCAGTCGGTTCGATGATAGATACGCCGTTGCATCTGTATGGTGGTGGTGAGTTCAAAATGGGTTGAGTGCCGATGGTCCCCAAAAATCTAATTAAAGGCTAAGCCGAGATGAAATTACGCCAGAATGTCGGATTAAATCTACGTACCTCCCGGCAATATTCGCACCGAATGACGTCATCTGAAAGCAACCGTTGTGTTTGTGGGCATTCGTCGAAGAAGTGCCCCTCGATTCTGGTGAGTCGCCGTAAAGCAGCGGTCGCAAATCTGCGTGTGTTGCGATTACGCGGAACCGATCTTGCTTTGCTTCTCGGCAGCATAACATTTATCCGAACGCTGAAAGTGCAATGTTGATGAATATGAATGCTGTACGCGAATGTGGCCGAAGTACATATTCGGATAAGTTTTGGTTTTCGACACTAAACTTCGTCATTCAAGAAAATGAACAGCGATGGTCCGACGGAGATGCGAACGTTTTTCGCGGCAGGAAAGTGCAGGCTAGCGGCCGGCCCCGAGGAGAGAAGGCGGAGAACTCCATGAGTTCCTGACACACAGATGTTCAAACTGAAATACAGTGTGCCCATACGCCTTTGCAAGCGTTGCCGCTTTGGAAGTTCTAACATTTGGAAGGAACCAAAGAAAAGGTCGACGAGTTCTCAGTAAAGGTAGAATAACGTTCACACCTAAGATCAAAGGACCCTAGTGACGTGCTACCAGTTCGTCCTCTCTGCTGTCGTGAACACAAAGCGCTCAGGGCAACAGACACCAGCGGAGCCTCCAAATCCTCGTTCGGATGAGAAGGAAAAGGAAGCACCGGGAGAAAAGAGGAGGGGGTTAAAGAAGCACATGGACGAGGACACGCAAAGCCAGTGGATGGCGGACCGATCCCATGAGTGAAAGAACAAAGCTGGAAGAATAAAGAGAGCATGAAGAAGGGCAGTGACATGGTAGTGAGCTCTGTTGGGGACTTGCCTTTACCGGCTTCAGGAACTGCTAGCTATAACATCACCTAACGTATTAATAAACCAATGACATCATGTGGCTGTACCTATTCAAGTTAGGTTGGAGACCTTTTCGACTTTGGAGAATAATAGATTGAGCTGCATCCTGGAACTGCAACAATCTAGGCTGCAATGAGTTTTCAATACACATTCATGTAGACTTCTGGTCAGATTAATTTGAGAGAATGGAAGAGGAAAAAAATACACAGAAATGAAGCCAGACCGATATACAGCGTGCGGGTAGTGCTCGACGAAGATCAAAGGTCCAGCGATACGAGCTGAAGGTGCCTAGCCAAGCTGAAGGATTGGCATTTCCCGAAAACGCCAGTCAAACCGACGTGGCACACCACACCGTACAGTGCAAGTTGAAGGATGCAGGACGGAAGATCTGCGAAGTCGCCAACGAGGAACTCGTGGCCGTGGCGAGAAGAGTTGAACAATGATCAGCAGTCCACCGCGCCGGTGCATGGGAGCTAGGAGCAAGTATCCTGAGATGTGAAGAAGATAGAGGTGCTGCATGAGCGCAGCCACCCTCCGAAGTAGTCGCTGCCAGTGTGGTGCCTTGGGAGAGAAGGCAAAGAGAGAGAGAGAGAGAGAGAGAGAGAGCGAGAGAGAGCAGGTTGGTTTGGCAGGTCCAGACTGGGGTGCCAGCGAGTCGGTTCACACCACGCTATAACCAACGTTTGACTTTTAAACTTTACAAAACAAAAATAAAACATACGCACGCACACATGCACACCATCAATAACAGCGTGTCCATGATCCTGACCCTTATTTAGCCTCAGGTGTGGAGCCATTGCTCGGTTGGCAGCGTAAGGACTTATAATGTAGAGGGCGCGAGTATCCACAGGCTCACTCTGAAAGTTAGGCTTCTAGTAGGTCCCGAACAAATCGATTTCATTCATTGGCACGGCAAAGTCAAGGTTGCATAGCACGTCGTGCCACTAAGCTTTTCAAGGTCCTCTGCCGGATTGTAACTAGGTGGCAGGCACTCCATCCGTTCACATGGACGCTTTGCTCTCGTTCTGAATCATACTCTAAAGTTGCATGCAACTACCTCGACTGGCGATTATTTGCGTAAGTTCAAGTTTGACGTTCACAAGTATCCTCACGAAGGTCGCCTTGGCTGGTGCGAAGGCTGTATCTCATGCCGTCATGTGAGACAAAGGGGCATCTATCAGCATTGTCTGTAGAACTGCCACATATTCAGTACATTTAGTTGAAGGCACAGAAGAGTTGTGATGCTGACGGCATCTGACGCACACGGTTCGCGCTAAAGGATTATGGAACAATCTACGAATTATCTGATGTCAAATAATTCATGAAACGAGGAAAGTTGCATTTTTTTGCTTTACGATTCCACTACATTCGTTGATAAACATCAAATATGCCTATACAGTTGGTTATCAACTAATAACCTTATTGTTCAGAAAGGAGTGAGTGTTTTGATCATGAGTGTGAGCAACTGAAATATAACAACAGAAATCAGGTCTACTACTGACTGGCGACAAATAAATCAATAAAAAGAAATAAACTTTACAATTTTAAAAATAATAAAAAACAAAAACCTGAAGCGCGTTTTCAAACTATCACTAGGAAACGCGGAGGAGAAAGTATATCGCTTTGGCAGATGAACCTATTTCGTCTGCATCTTCTTCAGCGTCGAGTGCTCGACTTAGAAAAGTGAAGCAGCAAGTCATAGCTTATTAGGCTTTGTGCACAAATTACGTAACGCATGAAGGGGCGAGGGGTTGAGCAACCGTTACTTATTGTGACATATGGGGGAGGGGGGTTTTTTAAATCGTTACGTAACAAAACAACCAATTTGAAAAAATAAAATTAAAAGTGAATAACCAATTTGCATCAATTAAATTTCCTGTGTGCCAAGCAGGGTAGCAAGTAGCAAATAGAAAAGCCTGTTGAGATGGCGGGTTCATCCGTGCCTTCGACCTACCCCGCAGTGGGATGTTAGGCAATAGTAACGTCCTTGGTTCGAGTACTACTTTACCCATGCCCTTTCGCTCAATTTTCTTTGCTTCTGTTCTATTTCCAATCTACACTGACGGAACTTTCAACACTTTCTCTTCATATCTTTCATTCTAGCAAACATTACTGTCCACTCTTGGTGACTCATGGCGATGAGCAGAACATTTCTTTCTACATCAAGTAGAAAAGGGTTAGTTTATTCTAGTTGAGAACTATGTTTACAAATTCTGTGAAAACCCCACTTTCAATACGTCAAATGAAAGGTTTCAATCTATGTTTTGAAGAAAAAAATTCGAAACTGAGCCAAAACATTATTTTTGTATTATTAATGACGTTTGCCATATAATGGTACACTGCACCAATTATCGCTATAGTTTTAAATTTTGGTTCCTTTCTAGCATAATCGCATGTGTTTTTATGGGAGTTGCCATAATAGAAACACATTTATGGCCAAGTGGTGCACCTGAAATTTTAAGAAAAATTGATTAAGTCTATCTTTAGATTTCCGACCAAATTCTAAAGCTTAATATATGGAGACGTACACTGAAAATTAATTTTCGTGTATAAGCTTTCACTCGTTTCGCAAACGTGGATTATGCACATAGAACAAATGTCTCGTAAATTTTATGAAACATTCATCTTGCTTGTTTTCTAACAAAACGCTACATTACACCTTTTTTGTACAATGCACAAAATTAATTTCATGAAACAGCAGAATAACTCTTCGTGGTTGCCTTTTTTTTCAAATATACTTTGAGACGATAGAGTAGAACTGTCAGTCGTTCATGCAACCACCCAAGAGCCGTTTCTTTTTTATTGGTAACATATTACTCGTAGCTTTTTGTTTTGTTTTCGTAGAATGAACGAATGTTCTTTTGTGTCAACAAATGCTTTGTGATTTTGACAGTTGCGCGTGTGGCTTTTGATACGAAGGAAGCTTCGTAGAAAGTACAAATCAGTTTCGTTGCAGAAAACAACGAATAGATTTGCTAGTGCTACCTTCGATCGTAATATAAACGAAAATTAATTTTCAGTGTGCTATTTAAATGTGATCTATTAAACGAAAAGTATCTTATGACGATTTGCATCACCAATTGGCGCAATTTTCTATAAATCGTACATATACACGCTGAGAAATATATTGTTTTATATAGATTCAACAAATTTTATTGTTGACTCACGGCTAACCCATAATATTTATTTATTCAAACAATACCGATGTAATTTTTTGAACCAACAACAATTTTGTTTTGTTTCTAAAAGCGCTGCAAAGGAGGTTTCTATTGAAAACAAAAAGTATTTATTATTGAATAAAAAAATAAGCTTTTTTAGAAACAATGCACATTTGCATTGATTCGACCAAACCGAGTTGAATTGAAAAAAAAATAGTGTTTTTTTATATAAGAACCATAGAAATAATAAGAAATGTTGTTGAATTTTTTGTTGATTGTTAATTCTACCAAATTATTTTGTTGAATTAATAATGATTTCTGTTAGAAATATTAATTGACTAACACTATTGGATTCGTTACAAAATGTTATTGTTTCAAATATATGATTGCATTGAACTAAAACAATGTGTGGTTTGATTTAGTACACATGATATGGTGATTCTAATCATTGCGTTCAATCACCCAATATTCCTCTGTATGTAGCCTACATCAAATGAACTTGTTGCTGCGCCTGTTGTTCTATGTTTCTGCCGTCATGAATTAGTAGTACATAGCGCGCCTTTAATCATGCACTGCCCGGATCAAAAGGAAAACTCTGAATAGTACCATATAAAAAAAATATAATAAATAATAATTAGATTATATTAATTGCAATAGGTCAATATTATACATTGCATAAAATACTGTTGATTCAAGTAATATGAATAACACTTTTTTGTGATACTTTCAATAATTTAAAGACATTTGAATAAACTTGTTGAACTAATATTTGTTTAAGAAGTTTTAAGAACATCCAATAACCTGAATAAATGCAGTACAATGAGTGCAATATTTTTCGTAATCTTTATATTAGCTTTAAGATACTTAAATGAAATTAATTGAAGGATGTTTGCAATCTCTACTAATTTCAAGAATATCAAAATTTAACATAAAAATAACAACAATAACAGTTTTTGTGATGATTTTATCACAATTGAGAAATAGGGGGGGGGGCTCTAGTCACGCGTTACTTATTGTTACATAGGGGGGGGGGTTCCAAAATCCCAGTTTTTTGCGTCACGTAATTTGTGCACAGAGCCTTAGTTAATCTTCATTTTCTACAAGTTTCAAATAAATCCGATAGGAGGTCCAATATTTTTGTGTGTGTCATTTTTCAGAACTACGTCCTTTACGATAAAACATCGACATATTTTTTTCAAATCATCTGTTGAACCCTTAAAAATAGGAAGATCATTACTTTATGATTTCGATCAAATTCTTAGACAAAACACATTGGATATTCCATTAGAATTTAATGACATTAGAACAATTGCCTGGTAATAATCTCAATCCGGCACCACCAGACCCGAGAAAACATCCACAAGTCATTCCGAAAACAAACTCCGCAAAAACCTACGAGAAACGCCAGTAGGAAAATTCCACACCGTTCACCATTCATTCAACCCTGCTGCTGCGGCTCATCGAAAAGGGCAAAAATTTCGTGCTCAAGAGAAGGCATCACAAACAAATGCGTAATCGAAACCATCGAAATGCATGGCCTCGCTCGCTCTCAGCTCCGGACAGAGAGAATACACGAAAAAAACTGATGTACGTCCCAAATCAAGGTCTGCCTATCCTTTCAGGTTCTCCCGTTTAGCTGTCCCGATCTCATGTGATTTTATTGCCGGATTGGAAAACCTGAAGCGAACGGCAGACAGACCTTGGCCCAGCAATAATCGTCTATCGCTCTCTTCATGCACAGCGGTACGCAACACACAGCCTGACTGCCTGCCGGCCTACTAGATGTTTATTATCACCGCACTTGATATGATTGCTGGTGTACTGGTGGTTGTAGTGGTGATAATGGTGTTGGTTGGTGGTGTCGTCGTTTCCATTGGGCATGTGTGGTGTGTGGCAGTCTCTCCCTCATCGCACGCACGCAAGCAAGCCATGACCCTGTTGATGATCCTTCCACGGTGTTTTTAAAGCCTTGCGCGCGCGAATCATCATCATCGCCGGGTTTGTCGTCAGTCGTCTAGTTAGATATCCGATAAAAGGGGTGCTGCTTCTTCGCTTCGGGTGTTCGAAGGGTTCTAAAAATTTCAATTCCATCAGTGTTTTCCAATTTCGATTCCTTTCACTCGATTTACGATTCCCCGGGTTGATTCGACTTTCTGGTGGTGGCCTTTGGGCGGCTATTTTCGGCTTCTCGGTGTGTTGACATTTCCAGTCAAAGTGGAATGGTTGTTCCACGTAAAAGAAGGTTGTTTGGCTTCAGTTAGATGATTCTACCCTCGATCACTTCCATATGAAGCTTGAAACAAGAGAGAGAGAGAGAAAGAGAGCAACATGACCCCGGACTGGTGAGGCGAGAAAACGGTAAGAATGAACCCGTAAAAAAAATGTAAGTAGGATCCCGAGACACACGAAAATAAAGACAGAAACTGAAGAGGAGGCGTACGACGGTACAGAAAGAAAACAATACGAAAAAGAATCAACTTCATTCTCATTCCAGACGAAACGAAACAAGAACCAAGAACAACGACGTCGACGGCGACGAAGATCCAGCGAACGTTAGCCTTTTTCCAGCGCGAGTTCAATGCTGTGTTGTGTGTGGGGTGTCTATACCTTAAAACCGACCACGGTGGCGCACGGCAGGGACACGGGATCGGAGGGGAGGCGGGGAGGAAAGATGGAATATGCTGAGAAGTTGAGAAATAAAATCAACCCGAAACAAGTGTGATGGTGATGAATGCTCATAAGCATGTGTGGTTATAACATGAGAACAGGAATCGGAGAGGCGCGCATTATTTCCATCGCAGATTTTTCGCTTTACCTACTTCGTTGTTCGATGTTCCGATTAGAAGATGTGGAACACGACTCGATTCGGTGCCCTTCTGGTGGATCGACAGGATTTACAGTTACAGTACAATAATCCGGCAGCCTAGGGTTTTGAACGGCGGGCCATTGACTTACGGATCGAGCGAGCGAGGGTCCATCGCAGTGACCCAGAGATTTGTGTTCAAGTGAGCGGAGGATGCTCATACACAGTAGGCTGTTCACAAATGGTGCACTTCGACACCTGCCCGATGTTGACTAAGGTTGATATAGAAGGTACATTGACGTTCAGCAATATTTTGACAAATTCGTTTTGATTTCCGGAACCCAAATTTCTTAACTATTATTGTCTTTAGAATTTAGTAACATTTAAAAATCAACTTTCACTTAAAAAAATGTAAACAATGATTCAGAGATTTAACAAGTTCTTTTCGAATAACCCCGAGTTCTATTACTGAGTACACATATGAGTAAGACTTTTCAATTTAAACTTCCCTGGTTTATCGATTCGGTCAAATGTTTTTAAAGACTGATTAAAAGTAAATTGGTACGCACAATGACACCGTACAAGTCGTGACTCAAGAAATTTAAAAGATCCAATAAAGCTATGTCTATTTAGGACCCGGAATAATAAAATCATCTGTATCTCGGTAACGGATTGACGTGCAAATGAGTTTAATACAGCAGAGCAAAGGTAATTCTATCTTAAGGAAAAAACGTCAACACAAAATCATTTCTCTTCGTTTCTAATGAAAATTCCCACTTTCTTCTTTATCCCTCCCATTAAACGCTGCACACCTTCGGAGTCAACTTCCTTGGCACATTTGTACCACATTTTGGTCATCTGAGTTGCGTATCGAGCCGTTTTTAATTTTTTTCTTAAGCTTCCGCTTCATTGTTGCCCAAAAAATCTCTCGATGTTATGCCAGAACTGCGGGCAGTTGGGTGGATTTGTATTTTACCAACGAACGATCTACCGTCATTATCGCGGTACCACTTGGAATCAAGGTGAATCAGGGTGACCACTCTAATTTTATTTTCAAATTCCCAGTTTTTCCAGTTTTCTCGGACCAAATGTTAAAAATTTCTCCGAGTTAAGGCGCGGACTCATGTAGTAATGAACTAGAATAACGAATAGAAAACAATTACTCTAAGCAAACAATTTTGAACGAATTGAGTTCCAAAGTTTAATAAAATGATATTTTCAGTATAGCGTTGTTCATAATATAAAATGACTACATTCTAGGATCCAGCTATTTACAAATTCTATTTTCGTTTTAGGCTCATGAAGCTAAAGAAAATAATTTAGATGGACAGTCTGAAAGTCAGTCTGTGTGTGTACCACCAAATGATTTCTTTATAAATTTTTAAGAAACTTTTCCCAAAGATTCTATGAAAAGTTCTCAGCATTGCTTGAGAAATTCCTTCTGGCGTTTCTTATAGGAGCTTGTAGCCATTCCTCAAGCGATTCCTTCAGCAGTTTCTCTGGCAGTTCATTGGCTGTTCTGTTAAACTTTCTGTGATGACATTTGTGGTGGAATCCCTGAACTTATGAAGGTTTGTGATTGTAAAAGGAATCCCTGGAGGCCACACCTGGAAAGAACCAAAAACGTCATAAAGGTAAATCGTCTAGAAATAATACTTGGAAAACACCTGATTTATTGAAAGAAATTTGAGAAATTTTTGTTTGCATCGAATTTCATAATCTCGTGTATTCAATTCTTCGTGCAGGTGGTTTTAGAATTATTTATAAGTTTTGTCTAGAATGTTTGCAAGGATTCTTAGATATAAATCTCTAAACATTTCTTCAAGTATTCCGTTGGAGACGGTGTTTTTTGAAGTTCCTCCAATTGATTGCTCCATAAAATCATGACAGAGTTTCCTACAAGGAATTTCTTCAAAGGTTGTTGTTTTCTAATTTAGAAATATCTTCATGTATTCATGCCGAATAGAAGAATGTTCTCGATATTTATTTTTTTGTTATTCGAAGCATAATATTTTGAAAGTAATTTTTTGGTTATCTTTAAAAACATATTGCCGTGCTAAAACCTATATATCAGACGTGGAATTTTCGCAAGGGCCAATGTCGCAAACGTAAACAATGAAGCTTCTTCCGCAACGTTCTTGAAAATGCAAACTTACTCAAGTGGACTACAACTTCTATTCTAAAGGGAACCTCCTTCTGTACAATCATTGTGGTAATTCCCTATGATTAAGTTAGCATTCTCGAGAAATTTGCGGTAATAGATAGCCATTGTTTATGAGTGTGACCCAATGTCCCCTTATGGCAACTCCATTTCAATATATATTGTGCAATTGTTGAAAGACAATACCAGATCACGGCACTTAGATTACAAAAAAGGCTTGTTGGCTGTCGATCAGATGGAGCATCGGTAATGATGGAGTTCTGACCAATCCAAGTCAAAAGCTGCTGAAACGGGTCAGTTCTCATTTGATAATTTTCAAATGTGCCTTGCCCGCGCCACGGTTCTTTTGTGCAAGCTATACATGCAAAAAAGCTGCCACGGGAACAGTCGATGCAAGATATTTATGTAGTTACTTATCGTGCAGCCTTAAAATAATCCAGCAAGGAATTCAGAGGATATAAAATATCTTGGATTGAAGCTACTCGTTCTGCATCAATCTGCCACCAAGTGGTTATCGTTCTAGTCAGTTGCTCAACAGGAACTGCATCGTGTGTTAAACCCTGAAGCTGTATACACTTTGAAGGAGTTCAATTCAATTTCGAAACAATATCCGTACTTTTACGAGAAATATGAGATACAGGCCATCGAATCTCATGAAACTTGTTGGAGAAAACTGCCGTGTTTCAACACAAGCAGATGGAAGCTGGTTTTATCTTGCCAGAAAGTCATTAGCAACTTTCTACAGTCTGAATAAGACCATCTAAATTCGAATGTTTAGCGTGGTTCTTGCTAAGATTTTTCTGCTGTTAAACACAGAGATAAAAAAGTTTTTTGGTGAAAATTAAACATGTGGGAACAGAGAAATATGGTGGCAACTCAGGTCGTTACAAACTTGGCGCAGAGGGCCGTCCACACGCAAACCACGGTAGAAACTACCATTTCGAGGGTCAAATTGAGCGCAAACACCAACAATTTTTACCACATCAAATACGTTTGATTTGACTATGCCTGCGATTGAAGCCAAAGGAGTAACATTGACAATTTGTAAACATCGATCGAATTCCAAACCGATGTTGACTGTTTGTCATCTTACCACTTCGAACTATCTTTACTCACTTTTGGTAGCCATATTTCTGACGAAATTGAGTCCATCGTACTCAAATTAGGGTTGTTTAGAAATGGTGAAGGTAAATCAATTGACACACTCTAAAATTTCACAGATCGTTATAGATGAACACGCTAAGAAAGGAACACCTAGAGCTCGATGATAATAACACAAAATCTAAGTTATAAACAATCATGTGATCATAAATTCCCGGCTTTTTCCCGGTTTTTTAGAATTCCCGGTTTTCCCGGTTCTGTGGCCACCCTGCTTGATGACTGGAGTGGCAACTCGCCAAATCTGGCCAAAACTTCACGGGACCTTTATGCAGGGCTAGTAGCGGATGTAGGTATAAATAAGTGACTTTAGTGACTAAAATAATAAAAATAGTGACCAAATAGTGATTAAAAGTGATTTTCAAATTTTTGCATTTTTTAAATCTTTTATACATTTGATGTTTACTGCCGTTCTACGCATCACTGTCCCATGTTGCTTTTGATCAAATTGCAGCTTTTTCAATATATGCTTAGTTTTTTAACTATACTATTGGATACAAACAAAACATTATATACTTTGTTCTGAGTTTTTATAAAAAAAACATCAAGTTAGATTGTCCCATGTTGAAATTCTAGGCATAAAAGTCCCACTACGACATTTCTTAAAATATCTTCGAAAACAAAATTGATTTAAGTTTACAACATTCTTTGTAGGAACTACACGACACTCAGCATTAATAAGGGGCTTATATGTAAACTTAAACAATGACTTTGACATGCAAACATTGACATTAAATTGTCTATATAAGCCACCATTTGCATTTGATAGAACTGTGTTTTTAATGATGATATGGTGATAAAAAATAATCAGAATCATGGTAAGCGCATAAAAAATAATGCACATGGCATGTGTATTTGAAAACGTAACCCGTAAAAAAAATTCTCATAGATTTACAATTAAATGTATTGTAACCATACGATAGAATCAATCGTATGTAAAATTGACTATATTGTTAATGACGATAAGATGACAATAAAAGTTATTGTTTCCACAATAGAATCTAATGTAAATTACGACATCGACAATAGAGGTTTTTTTAACACGGAGGATACGTTCCACTTTTGCCATGGAAAAATAGACTAAATAGAGTTGATAAATTCACATGCATAAACATTTTAAATTGCTTCGATTTTGTTTGCGATACTTACTTCCATGATGCAATAGTCAAAATACAGTTTTTAAAATTTCATGTATTTACACCAGAATATGTGATTTTTTTTAAACTGCTATACTACTTTTTGCCCAAAACGTAAAGAAGTGATTCGAATTAGTTCGATACGTTGTTCGAGATACAGATGGTTTTATTATTCCGGATTCTAAATAGACATAGCTTTACCGTGTCACTACTCAGCTGGTTTCATGTGTTTTCTCAGCTTCGCCTTCGTCAAAGCCCAGAAAGTTTTGATACGGCGAATCTCTTCGCAGTTTGGTGGATTCATTTCTTGGTACAAATTCGGCATTGTTCCTCTGGTACCACTCAAGTGCATATTTGGGGTAATGACAGGAAGCATGATCAGGCCAAAATATTTAAGCTTGTTATGCGGTTTGATCGAAGGTATCAACCTTTCTTACAGACACCCGTAGAGTGACGTATATTTGACCAGTCAATGTGTCTGTCGTAATGAATGGACGAGATATTTTTTCACATCCGCGTATGGCCTGCACACCATTACGTTCTTGCCAAATTTTTCGGTCTAAATGGTTTTCACTGATTCAGGAATATCCTTTCCCTTTGGCGAGGTATAAAACTAACTGTATAAACTAACTATAATCGAGTTTTATGTAGGTTTCATCGTCTATGATAACACAGCCCGATTTTTTGGTCAGTAGTTTGCCTCTACAGTTTCGAGCCCTCGGTTCTGCCAGATTCAACTGTTTGGTGTTTCGTTTTGCTGTCTCTGCTTCTCGACGAGTCTGCAGGCCCCGCCTTTCCTTGGCACGTATAGTACTTAGCCTTACCGCCACATATCGGACTGATGTGACGCTTGAAATAGTCCCTTACCTTTTGTCGATTGTAGGCGTCAGCCGGACCGGGTTTTCTACCCTGTCTCGGGAAATCTACGAAAGAGCACTGTTGATACTTCCATAATGCGGTTTGAACCGCGTTCGATATCTCGCACCTACTTCTAGCCAGTTTTCTGATCAAAAGACCATAGGCGGTGCACCGTTCGTGCACAATCCGTTTTCTTTGGCTCGGGAGAAGAGCGCGCATTTTCAAACTTCCGTTCGAAAAATTGCAAAAAAATCGGTTTATTTTAGATGCAAATGACAGGACGCAGCCAAAAGTTGGTTGAATGCCGCATTAGTGTATTTATAATTATCGGAACAGTCTATACATTCTCTGCGTAACTGGAATGACTGTCAAGTCATCAGCCTGCTATCAATAGAAGATATGGTGAAGCTCTCAAAAGGTTTCGTTTATTTTTCAAAATATTAAAAATGATGACTTCACTTTGAGGTCTGTTTGATGCGAAAGAAGCTTCGAAACAAGGTCCTGAAACATCTGAGAAGTTAATCGCTTTAGGTCAACAAACGAGATAAGCCACCTTTATATGAAATATAAAATACTTATTTCAATGTCTATAAAAATCTGTAACTTTATCGCAATATCTGTATCATGTCTGTATTCTGCATGAGTTCTGTATGCATGATCAAATGTCTGTATATTTCGCATCCCTGGTTGGAATAGAATTCAAAAACGAAAACAGGAATAGGACCTTCTGATGAAGCTTGCTTGGACTATCTGCCAAAGAGTAGAAGAAGAGGAGATGATCTGAAGGTCCTCGATGGCCGTTTGACGACGTTTTGGATTTCTTAACACACAATCATACGTTTTATCGCAAGCCCTTTCATTCAACTGATTGAATCACTATCTCTTGAGCTTCAAGATCGCTTTGTTCCTCTGAGAACAAAGTATTCGTTATAGGATTAAGTAAACAAAACTCCCTAAAACAATCTCATCATTTGAAATTACCTTTTTAAAGATTTGTTATCCTGTAGCTTCCGATAAAATTGTCACTGTGTTTCATTCATCCACATATCCAGTTAGTTGATGTAATTTTTTCATTGTTTAGCGCTCCTCATGTTCTCCTCTTTTTTCACAAACTAACTCCAAAATCCACTTCTCACAAAAATGACTTTCCTCTGTTTGCTTTCCGGAAGCATTCATCCACTTGCTCATTCACTGCAATGCTCGCTATATTCACTCATTTTCCCGGCATTATCCATGCTTACAACACTCGGCTCATTCCGTATAAGGTTATCACTTTCTTCATTCTTTTCCTATCCGCACTGATTTCACCGTAATCAATCGACAATCACGACCCAGCTCTGCGGGTACAAAATATTCTCACTAAAAACACAAATGAAATGGGAAGAAAAAAAACGCAAAATCAACAAACAACATCGGAAAGAGTATCAAAGTAGGCTTCATCGTCGGTTTTTCCTTCACCGCACTCTGTGTTTCTCGTCGTTCGGTTTTTCATTTTCTTTCCTTGCTTCGATTCCGATCTGTCGTCGTTCGTCTTCGTTGTAACCGATCGTCATCATCATCATCATCGCGATCATCGCCGTTTTGTGTTGCTATTCTCGCGTTGTTTCTTGTTCATCAACCACCACCACACCATCATCATCATCATCATCACCACGCAAATGACCAAAAACCGGTGTTTTGTTGTTCCGTCTCTTCGGCCCCTTCGGTTTTTGGCTCTTTTTTCAGTGTTCGAGCAATTGGTTTTACGACGATGATGACGGGTGTAAATAAGTGAATGCGAATGGGTATTCACAATAATCGCTTTGAATGTGTGTGCGGTTTCCTCGGTTGCAGGTGTTGGTGCGGCTCGGTCGTCGCGAGAGAGTTGTTTTCATTCCCTTTCCTGTTTGATCCGAATTTGCTTGCTATGATGAAGTTTTGATTTGATAATTTTGACATTGGAACATCCTTTTCCGTTGGATTAGGGGATTTCCTTTTTGGTGAAATGTACCAAAGAAAATTCTAAACTTCATCCTATCAAAGCTAATACGAGATGCAGTCAATCACCGCGATCGTCCCAACCACCTTCCGCTCACGCAATCAAATCGTGTCCTTGATCTGATCCACCAGTCCTGTACACACCAACACAGACATCCTAACACTAACACTAGTTCCCAACGATCCATCAGCGAAAAACAAAAAGCCTTCATTGGGTGGATGGGTCATTCGTTGCCAAATTAACCCTAACGCTGCCACTGACCAGAGAGCGAGCGGAACTGTCAATAAGCGCCACCACCAATTTCGCGATCCGCTCCTCGCGCCTTGTTTTGAACCACTGGAACCGAAATTCACAGTATCACTCACTCACCACTTGCATGTCGCAAATGTCACACACCGGAATATTCCCTATTCCGCACCAGTCCTTCGGTGTAACCGTGGAATAGGATTCTTTTGACACACAGACAAAACTCCTAATAAAACAATTCCGCCAGTGATATTTTCCCGTCAGTCGACAATCGAACACAGAAACGTCGAATTCAAAACGCTGCCGAACGCGTAGAAATATAGCGAACAACTACTGACTTGGCGACGGTACAACACACGGTTGACTCTCGCTCGCCTTCTTCATCCAACCAACGAACACAGCCAAAAGCATCTTCTCACATTCAGTGCTGGCTGAGGGTCTCTTTCCCTCGCGCCGCTTACCATTCTGCAGGACGAACGGGATGCCAATATAGCGACGCTGTTGCTTTCGCTGCTGCTGGAGCCAGCGTTGCCAAGTATATTTTTACAAAGTCAGGAAGTATATGAAATAAAAATCAGGATAAAATCAGGATTGTCATTTTGTGTGTAAAAACTGATGTGGGAAGGTCCATTAATTAGGTCACGCAGTAACGGGGGAGGCGGGGTTTGGGAAAACGTGACGATCCATACACAAAATTGAAGGTCCTTACAAAAAAACGTGACAAGGGGGGGGGGGGGTCGATAAGAAGTCATTTGTCGCTAGACGTAATTAATGGACGTTTCCTGTTAATAAGAATACCGTTTATTAAAAACCAAAAAGCTTAAGGCCAGTATCGACCTAAAAAGTAGAGAGGTTACGGAATTTCGTTCAATTTTACCAAGCGGAATTTTGATAACTGATCTGCATGGAACGAAATGTCACTTTCACTTACGGAAGGAATAATCGAGCGGAACATTTTGCCAAAAGTAAAAGTGACAGCTTCCATTAAATTGCGTGTAAATTCCCATTTTTCGTACGTTTTAGGTGGATATTGCTGCAGAAATTTCTTTTTGATTCTTTACTTTTCCGTTTCAGTAAACGGTGCTGTCACCACGTGCCAATTAATTTCGATCTAGCATTAAGAGGTTATAAGCCATCCATATCGTCATAGAAGAGTATCGCGACGTGGACTCTAAATTTAAGGATAAGAAATGAAAAGCAGGACGAAAAGGAATGGTTGGAGTTTTCATAATAAGTTACATCACTCGTGCGAGAACGCTGCACGCACGCGAGATAAGAAAACACGCCCACGCGCTGCTAATGAGCAGGCGCGATTATGTTAAACATGTCCTTTCTCTGTTTAGCCTTAAGCCAAGGATACGACTTATGCGTAAAACGGTACAAATGCGCAATATTATAGCAAGATGCCTCTTCAGACCTGATTTACAATAAAGATGCAAAGTGCAAGGAAATAATGGGAAATCCCAGGTCTGAAAGGGACATAGAATGTTAGGGAAGTAAAACTAGATTAACTTCTTCAACGATGAATGTAGCGTCACCTAGAATAAAGCCGAATGATAGAAAATCAACGGCATTTAATAGGTTATGGAAGGTTCCAGAAAATTACATAAGAACTTCTAGGATTATATACTTTGTTATAAATCGAGATTTCAACTCGTAGGCTTAAGATCACTATTGTATGATATTTTTGAAATAAATCAAGTTCAACTTAGGGAATCTGCAACCATAGTAAATCTTTGGTTCGAAGTTCCATGTTCCGGGATAGATCTGCAACCATAGAATCTTTTGCGGAATTCTGAAGCTGGGACGAGTTAACTGCAACCATAGTCTGCTCGTTCTGGGGTTCGGAGCTCACTCCCTGATTCCTTGTGAATCCGAGAACTCGTCGGAATCTTCGTTAAGACTCAGTCAAAAATAGAGGTTAAAACTCCAGGCCGTTGGAGAAGCGATCTCGAAGTTTGCACAGAAATAAGTGTTGTACGAAAAGCTTGCCTTCCCCACAATAAGGAAATGTGTGGTTTTCGCAGCGACAGGTGCGAAAACTTAACTTAACTAGCTGTTTGAAACCTGCGAGAGAGTGATATAAAAAACTAAAAGAGTAAAGTAAAACTAAAAAAGTAAAAAGTATCGTTTTGGTAGAAGAGCAGGTCAGAATAGATTTTTTATTGAATGATTTTTAACAATTCCATTCCAGAGTAGCCAACTAGTAAAAGCTTTGGCAGAACTTCATTACTTTGATTAGTTTATTTATTTCGATTAAAAATTAATTTGGATTGATAAAATCAGGAAAAATCAGGATTTTTTATCAGAATCTGGAAAAAATTGATGCTTGTCAGGATTTCAGGCAAAATGCTAAAAAGTCTGGAAAATCCTGAAAAATCAGGAACATTGGCATCGCTGGCCGGAGCTGGAGAGTGCTTCGGTTACACTTTTTGCCCCCATCGCCACTCACCTCTTTCGTGTCAAACTTCGCAGTTTGGATGTAGTGAGTGAACGGCTTTGAAGTTTCATTCATAATTATCACCGTTTGCGTTTTGATCGGTGCTTCGCTTTGGAACAGTGTTTTTCGATTTATCTCTTCTCGCATGGATTTCAAGTTCAGCTGTCAAAGTGACCGACGAGCTTTGCTCGAGGGTGATTTGGTTTTGTTCAAAAGCTTGGCGAAACATACAAGAGGTATGCGGTAAATTGAGAAAAAGAAGAGCTTTTTGCGGCGATTTAGGCGAAATATATTCAAAGTGCTCGTTATACGTTATCGTGAAAACAAGAAAGATTTAAATGAAACGTTGAATGTTGAAGCCAGTATCGGCAGTAAACGGAATTTAACATGGGTTTGGTTTAAAAAAGAAGTTTCTTTCGAACACGATACCAACCTCAGGGAAAAATCTTTAAACGAAGTATTGCATGCAAGTTATGATGCATGTTTTTTGCTGAATTAAGTGTTTGGAGTATGTTTTATTGAATCCTAGAGGGTTTGAGCTATTTAGTGGAATACTTGTAACTATAAATTAGGAAGAAAAATTAGTAATCTCCATTTAATTCCAACTACCTTTGCTTATCTTCGTCAGATACGCGTATTTCGTCTACAATGTGCAGAGCTTCTTCAGTGTCTCGTACTAATAACTCGACTTTTTTATGTTTTATTATTCAAAAAATTAGGGGTAATTTTAAAGAAGAATATGTCCTATTATAAGCAGTTCCTGTTCGAGTACGTCAACTAATTTATAAAGCATTATGTTCCTTGATAGGCATTGTAAACAAGAATTTGATGATATAGAAGGAAATGTTCACTCATCACCATGAGGCCCCGAGAGTGCACAGTAGTCTGGGACACGGACATATGAAAGAAAAATATTCGCTCCCCAATGATTTTTGGAAGCCTTTTGGGTCCCATAATCAACTGTGCGAAAATTTCAGCTCGATCGGTGAAACTATATTTTTGCTCTCGAGTGTCTTAATTTTACATAGGATTTTATATGGGAAAACTTACTTTTTACATTGAATAATCTGGCAGGTGACCCGTTGCCATCTAAAAATAAGTGAACCAAATTTTCTCCTTGAAATTTTCCACGGAAACTTTTCTTTGAAGACTGCAAAAGCGATCAGACGATTGTAGAAAAAGTTATTAAGCTAAAACTGATTACAATCCAAACGAACGGCTCACTGAACTGTTTTTCCTACAACACTGCTACCTGCAGCATGGCCTCGTAGCCTCGCTCGCTGTTGGCGCGAAGCAACCACGTTGTTGTGAGGCGTTTACTCAGCATGGAGGAAAGCCGATGTCATGCGCATTGATAATTCTATTGTTAACTCTTCAGATAGCATTTGGTGACCCTAAAAAGGGCCGTTTGGTTTTAATAATGATACGGCCCTAGTTGTATTTTCTACGATGGTTGAACCACATACATTCCCAATATGATTGAATACATGATTGAAATTTCAAACAGCACAAGAGTACAAAGAGTACAAGCACAAACTCTTTAATAAGCAAACTGATTTGGTCGTACTGAAAAGGACGGAAATAGTTGACGGGGGAGAAACATTGTTCACGGTTGTTCTTCTTGGTTCAGCTGGTGGTTCTTCTTGGTTCAGCTCCTCGTCGGTGCGGGTGGCCATCTGCAGGTGACGTGGGCTGATTCTTGTCCCGTTGTTGTCACGGGCGGCATTTTTCCATCAACTCATAGGCTTCAGCAGCCTTTTTTTCTCGCAGCGATGTTGACGGGGTATCGGCCCAAACAGCCAACTGCACCAACTTCTCTGGATAACGAATGCTCACCAGTGCATCCTCCAGTGTGGTCGCACGCCTACTGTGTCGCTACAGTACATTTTGCTATGCACAGCACTACTCTACCGTAAGACTGAATCAAATTTTCATTCAACGAAGTCAATGTGATACTAAGTGCATCAAAGGGGACGAACTTCAGTTATTGCCCCACAATAATTAGTTTTAATTAGTGCTTGCTAGACGGATGATTTTCTTAACAGAAATGTTCCTAATTTGCTAGCCACTGCCAGCAACTAATCCGGTATGCAATTCGGCTCGAATTATCCCTTGTAAAATTTCGTTCGATAGTTGTTCAACGGTCTTTGTGATATACTCCGGGACGCGGCGTAATTGAACTACAAACCGACAAAGAAAAATTCAACCAAACAAACTCATTAGTTAATAAACTGATTTGGTCGTCCTGAAAAGGACGGATTTAATTGACGAGAGAGAAATAGTTTGCGATTCCCTAGGGTTGTTTGTCTCGTCACGGGCGACTTTTTCACGCCAACTCGTAGCTTCAGCAGGTTGACAGGAGCATCGGCACCAACAGCCAACTGTGCCAACATCTCGATGCACTCCGCTTCATCTTTACTCAATTTTTGAGTACAATTATATGTTATCTTTTTTCTCTCACGGAAATGTTACTCAATTTTCGTACAAAGTGGATCTAATCAAAAATTGAGTTGATCCACTGTTTAACGAAAATTGAGTGACATATCCGTGAGAGAAAAAGAGATAGCATACAATTGTACTCAAAAATTGAGCAAAGTGAAGCAGGAGTGTGAGCAACGAGTGCACCATCCAAGGTGCTTGCTGCCGCTAACTGCGTGCGAACAGCCACTGCACAGCTCCACGACTGTTGTAAGACTGAGTCAAAATTTCAGCTAAGAGCTGGTATGTCATGGCGTCGGATGCTATTGCACAAAAGAAGGCAGTACCAACGAAGGCAATGTGATACAAATTGCACCAAAGGGGACGAACTTCTGTTATTGCGCCACAATAATTAGTTTGAATTAGTGCACGCTAGACGGATGATTTTCTCAACAGAAATATGCCCATTTTGCTTCCCACCAACAGCAACTAATCCGGTACGCATAACTAGGAACAATGGCGAACTCCACCACATGGTCACTGATGTGTTGCAGTTTGGCTCGAATTATCCCTTCTAGACTTTCGGTCGTTTGTTGTTCAACGTTCTTTGTGGTATAATCGGGGACGCGACGTTTAATGATTTCCATATTCAGCCGTGATTCGGTAATTGAATTAACAACAGCACAATAGAAAATTCAACCCAACTCTTTAGTTGGTAAACTGATTTGGTCGTCGCTGATAAGGACGGATTTAGTTGACGGGGAGAAATGTTTTCGATTCCACTTGGGCTTTCTTTCTTCGTTCAGCTCCTCGTTGTTGCGGATGGCCAGCTGCAAGTGACGTGGGATAATTCTGGTCTTCTTGTTTTCACTGGCTGCGTTTTCGACCGACGTGCTCGCCAAACACGTCTGTCGCCTACGGATGCACTGGCGAGAACTGATTATTGGTGTTCGGTCGTTCCCACGTGTTCCATAATTGCTGGCAAGGTTACTGTGGCAGTATGAACCAATCAGAGCGTAGCGCATATATGATGTCATTTTCGACCAATAGCTTTGTGCGTTCAGAAATTTGTGTGGGATGGGGAAAAGTTATTTTGAAGAAGAAGAAGACATTTGTTACTCGTTTCCTATGACCTTGCTAGGGAAAACACATTTTTCAACCTGTTGATATGCAAATTTGTATGGGAGCAAAGAAGGTCATTTTCAAATGAAAAATTAAACTACTTATACTAATTCAATTTCATTCAAATTTTGATGCGAAAAATTTGTGAGTCTTCTTGATAAAATGATGCATGAATGAAGTCATTCTGTTTAGTCGAACGAGAGTTATAAGCGTTCAAAAACCTTTCACTTTTGCGTAACGCTCTCATTTTTCATAATTTTGAAACGGCGCCCGGTATAGAAAAGAAAAACGTAGTCCTACGTTAAAACCGACTGGTTTGGTTGAACGATGGGAAAAGACTAGTGAAAATTTATTTCTGTATTTGTGACATGGTTGCTTTGATCTATTTAATTTATTCTAGGGTTGCTTCGTTGCACGTGATTTGAATCTACGCACAACGCTGATTCGGCTTCGCCACCTTGGAATTCCAGACCGACATCGACAGTGATGATTTCCATCCTTTTGTCACGAAGTCTCAAACTATCCTCCCTCCGTCTCTCGTACGCACCAGAAAGTTCATGTTCCCCAATAAGGTGTATATCATTATAGCATGTGACTGTTTGTGATGCTAGGGTGCGTCCCTACAGGTAGCGCCAGTATTCATTCGTCGGACAACTTTGCAACTGACTGAACACGTTCATTGTTGCGCACAAATCCGGTCGTGAAGTGTGGGCAACGTATACCAGACAGCCCACCAGCTCGCGAAAAGGCTTATTCTTTCTCTTCGCTTCTGTTCCTTTCTCCAGCTTCAGGTGGCACTAGACCGGTGTGGAGATCGGTTTACAATCCTCCATACCAAAGCACCGAAGGAGTCTCTCCAATACAAGCACTGGGCACACAAGCTCCTTCGTTCCTAAGGCGAGACCCTCAGGAGGAAACATGTAACTATCCTCTTGAAGTGTTCCGTTAAGGATTGCCGTTTTCACGCCAAGCTCATAAACCTGCAGACGCTCTTAGTTTGCTACGGTTAGCACAGTCCTCACGGTGTCTAGTTTCACCACTGGGGCATTGTAGCCGTAGCGCTGAGTCAAGCTGCGGGTCACCAGCCTGGCCTTATATCCACCAGGAGCTTCACCTTCGCCCTCTTTTACTTTGAAGACCCACTTGCAGGTAATAGGATTTCAACCTACGGGCAACTCTTATATGGTCCAAGTATTGTTCTGATTGTGGGACTGCATCTCCTCCTGAACAGCCGCTTTCCACAGGTCCCAGTCTTCACGCTTCGGCATTTCCACTAGTGAAACCGGATTGTTTCCAACGTAGCTGATATGGACCACATAGTCCATGCCCATAGTATAGTTCATCTCATAGTCTTTCTACCAAACCGGAGGAGCACGCTTCGGAACGCTGCAGTCGATTTCCGGTACGGCCTGCTGGTTAACCCCTGCTGAAATTTCACCTTCGTTAACGCTTTCTCCACAATCCACGTATTTGTCAACTGACATCTCTGGCGGCAATGACTTTGCCACGCTTCGGGTCCCAAACTCTGTACCTACTGAAAATTCCCTTCTTATCTAGCTTCTTTCGGTGCTCTTTGGGTATGTGGCAGTACGCAGGGTTTCCCCACACTCTCATCATCGAAAAATTAGGTTTTCTATCCTCCCAAAGTTCAATGGGTGGCTTATCTTCGATGATCACACTTGCCGGTATGCTGCCGGTATGACAAACTGTTCGCAAGGTATGCTGTAGTTTCCATCGCCTCACACCAAAACGGATTGTCCGCTACTGACGTGAACAGCATTGATCGGACATCCGCTCGAACACACCGGTTTGTTCGGATGTGCACGGAATTATACATTGCATCTCTATACCTTTCTGACAACAGTACTTATCGAATTCGGCACTACGATATTCACCGCCATTGTCACACACCATTCGCTAAATGCCAACGCCGAACTTGGCAGTATCCATTGCTTCATACAGTTTGAAGTACCGAAAGTTCAGCGAAGGGCTGTCTTGTTTGTTTCACATCGACACAAGGTTCACAGATCATTTCGGTTTTATCCCTGAATCCAACTTCCTAGGTTATGGGCCCAGGAATAGTATTTTAGAAGCGAATCAAGAAAGAAATGGAAGGCGGAAAGTTCAGTATCGTGAAGCTCCGTAGCGGTGGATTCGAGACCTGGCGGTTCAAAGTCGAGATGCTGTTAGTCCGGGAGAACCTGTGGAAATACGTGTCAGAGGCCTTCCCCAACCCACTTACCGAATCCTGGAAGGAAGGTGACGCCAAGACCCGGGCTACGATCGCTCTTCTTGTAGACGACTGCCAACACCCCGTGATCCGTGACAGCAAGACGGCTAAAGCTACGTGGGATGCCATCAAGAACCACCATCAAAAGACAACGATGACGTCCAAGGTGTCCCTCCTGGAGAGACTCTGCAAGGTGGAGTACGACGAAAACAGTGATACGGAGGCCCACTTGTTCCGGATGGATGAACTCAAGTCTATCGAACGCTGGTCAGGAACTAGATGCGAACCTGAAAGTGGCCATGGTTCTGAAGAGCATGCCAGATTCCTTCGATCACCTCACAACGGCATTGGAGACCCGTGCGGACAACGACCTGACCATGAAGATGGTAAAAAGTAAGTTACTGGATGAAGCACAGAAGAGAATGGAGAAGTTCCATCAAAGCGAGTCCATCCTTCGAATCGGTCCCGAGAAGAAGATTATTTGCCACCGATGTCGGAAACCGGGCCACATGAAGCGTGATTGTCCAATGGGGGAAGAACGAGGCATCCACATCCTACGCGAAGCGTGATTACCCGATGACGAAGCGCGAAGATTCAGCCACATCTGATGAACGAGGAAGATCACAAAAACATAAGCCCCAGAACCGGAAACAGTTGAAGACTTGGATAGTCGACTCCGGTGCCACCTCGCATATGTGTTGCGACCAAACATTCTTTGATGAATTGAAGCATAGCACGGGTGTGACCATCACTCTAGCTGACGGCAACGAGACAGATGTCAAGGGTGTTGCTTCCGGTCATTTGCTATGTTACGATGAGAATGGAGATCAGCAGGAATTCATCCTCAGTGATGTATATTATGTCCCGGATTCGGAATCCAATTTGACTTCCGTTGGGAGCCTCGTGAACAAGGGAGCCGAAGTCAAGTTAGAGAAAGCCCGAGGCTGCGTTATTGAATACAGAGGCGTTGTAGCAGCAGTTGCAAAGAAGAAAAGTGGCCTATATCAACTGGAGATTGCGAATGAATGCGAAGCATGAAGGGTTTGCACCATACGAAAGACTGCATTCATTCATGGCATCGTAAACTAGGGAACCGGATGCAATCCAGCGTAGAACGTGTCCATCAAGAAATGTGACGTGTTCCGGACCTGCTGAAGGGAAGATTGCACGGAAGCCTTTCCCACGGAAAACGGAGCGGCAGTCGACGAAGTTCCTGGATACTGGTGCATACGGACATCTGTGGTCCCATGAATACCGTGACACCGGGTGGATCAAGATATGTGTTAACCATGATCGACGACTTTAGTCGGGTCGACGACGGTGTATTTCTTGAAGCGAAAATCGGAAGCTGTGGACATGATCTTGGAATATGTGAACGTGGTCCGCAACCGTTTTTGACGGAATCTCGTTGTCATCCGCTCAGATCAGGGCGGTTAGAACAAGGCCAAGCGTTTGGGTCATTTTTATCGGGCCAATGGGATCGTTCCGCAGTGTACTACAGGTTACTTCCCGCAACAAAACGGAGACAAAATAACCATCAGCCGAGATGCGAAGTTTGTCGAAATGTAGGAACAGGAGGAAATCGAGCATTCTGAAAAATCGGATCCTCAAATCGTAGAGTACGAGTCCGAAGTAATTCAGCAATTCGATGCCGATCCCTTGGGTGATCTTGGTGATGCGGATTCAGAATCTGACGAAGAAGAATACACCGATGAAACTTTAATTGAGGAGGAGGAAACGAATATAGATTCCAGTATGTACGATACATCGAACGACGATGAAGACGACAATAGTACAGCAGCCGACGAGGTAACAATCAACGATGAAATCGAGCCAGCAGCTACACCTGTTAGACGATCGTCCCGTAGCATAAAGGGTCTGCTGCCTCAGCATTTCCGAGAAGCAACAGGAATGATGAGAAAAGTAATGGATGTATCGAAGAAATTCGACGAATCAATAAACTGCCCCGAAGCAGAGCTATGGAATACAGCTATGGACGATGAGATAAAGTCGTTGCGTGAAAAAGGTACATGGATTTGGCGGATCTACCACAAGATCGAAAGGCAATTGGATGGAAATGGATTGTTGTGCGAAAGTTGAACGAAGACGGCAACGTAGCCAGATATAAAGCCCGCCTTGCTGCAAAAGGTTTCAATCAAAAGTTCGGGACAGACTATGAAGAATTCTCGTTACGCAAGTCATTGTACGGACTAAAACAGGCAGGCGTATATTCAAAAGGTTTTGACACGTTTTGGCATGGATCTAGCAAAGCCATCCAAATACCCCATGGATCCTGGCCACATCCAGCAAAAGGAGGAGAATGAGAAGTTGTCGGGCAACAATCAATACGCCAAAGTCGGGAGTTTGCTGTACGTGGCTGTAAATACTCGCCCGGATATTGCAACAAGTGTTTCCATTCTGGGCAGGTCAATAAGCGCACCAACACAGGCAGATTGGACCGAAGCTAAGAAAATACTCCGCTACCTCAAGCATACCATGGACCACGAACTCGTTTTGGGGAAAAACGATTCCGGCCTGGAGATGTGTGTGGATGCAGATTAGGCAACTGATGCAAATATGCAAGTGGACCAATATGCTGGGGATCCCGAAAGCAGACACGCATTGCCCTCAGCAGTACGGAGGCGGAGTTCGTAGCGGTTGCTGAAAGTTGCCAAGAACTACTATGGATTGACAGGTTTCTAGCGGATTTCACAGTGTATACAGCCAAGCCGATAGTAATCCATGAAGACAATCTATTCTGTATAAAACAGTTAGAGCCCAGACGTTCCACCAACCGTTCAAAACATGTGGACACTAAATATCAATTCGTGTACCAACTCTAGGAGGACGGGGAGATCCGGATGCGGATCCTGTTCCACTGAAGAAATGGTGGCCGACATGCTGACGAAACCCCCGACCAATGTGAAGCTATCAAGGAGTTTATCCGTCGAGGAGGATTGATGAAACCTAGGCAGCGACTCTACTAAACCCAAAGGTGAAGCTTCACGTCAAGGTGGAGTGCAGCAACGCAGCAACTACCCATCTATCTAATGCCTAGTAGGCAATGACATGTATGTAAATAAGCCCCCTGTTGAATAAATTATTCATTCTGGTTTTAACGACTAATGCCTTATTCAGACTACAGGCTTGTAACGTAATGCAAGGGTGTTTTGAAAAGTATCTACAAAGAAAATGTCATCAAGATAGCCTTGTATTATGTTACAACGCTGTAGTATGAACAAAGCATAAATCGCGTACTTTGGGCCCAAGATAAACAACAAATAGCACACTATGTCAATGTCTTCCATCACTGCCTCGGTGGCTTTATAATCACGCACAATTCGATCAAATGCAAGAAAATGGTCCTGCAGGCTGTTCCCTTCATGACGAAACATCAACAACTATTTCTTCAGGTACAGCCGACTCGTGATGCTGCGCCGCTCGAACATCTTTTCCAAAGCGAACCAAATCACTCTCGGCGTCGCTTTGTCCTGCACATATTCCAGCATACTGTCATGAATTCGCGAAATCAGAACCGATTTACACCGCCGATCCTTATTCCGACGCTTTTCCATCAGATTTTTCTTCCCCTGGTGGACGGCGTCAGTGTCCTCTTGTTTCACTTGCAGTTCTTCCACTTCCGCCATCTCGCTCTGGATGCTTTCAAGCAGCTCATGTTCTTCGAGCCCTACTTGAATCCGGAACTTCCACGACGCGAAGTTCGAACCGTCAAACAACGGAACGCGAACGACTTCCGGCCCGTTTTCCATTTCGACACGACACCTTTGCTAAAGTTCACCTCCGTCACACGCGCAAACTGGGCTCATAACCTGGTAAGATTTGGGAATTCGGACGGACATCAGAAACGCAACATTAGAGAGCAACTTAACAATAGTTTATTCACGTTCGAGTTCGTTATTTAGAATGAGAAAAAACAATACAAAGAATAAGAAGACTGGCAGCCGATAGCGCCAACAGGGATGCCAGATATTGTTTTCAAATGTCTGTGATAAAAATTTGAAATGTCTGGGAATGTCGGAAAAAGTCTGTAATTTTTTTTTTTGCAAAATTATACTTCTTTCAACGAACAGACGTAATAAGAGAGCAAGTTATGTCATTATCGCTATTTGTGTGATTATGTAAACATGTCTGCATCTATTTCTTGATTGTATGCAATCTTACACTATTGTTTCATATTTTTAAAGTGATACTGAAGCTTGAAGCACTCCTTTCCGCATAGATCAAACAATTTTCTATAGTTTTCCGCTCTTTCCACTTGTGTATTTTAAAATCAAAATTAAGTTTTAATATGATAAATTCAACACACTTTTTTATTCAACAATAAATATTGATGGTGTGTACCATATTTTTAATATGGTGTCATCTTCACTCATGATCATCAATATCATTATGGGCATATGAATGATTTTTGTATAGACAGCTTCTTCGGTTAGTCAGTGATTACCACTTAAATTTCAGTGAAACTCTCTCCTCATCTTTCTGCAAGGCTCTGTGCTTTATTCTGGGAAGTTTCCTCCGAAATTCAGGCAAAATTCCTCAAGAACTTCTTGGCAGCCACTCCTTATTTTCTTCTAAATTCACATTTAAGAACCCAACCTTACCTTCCAGAAATATTGGGTAATTTGTTTCCTGAACTTTTTGAACTTCTGATGAAGTCCCATCCTGAACTACGAGGAAAGTTTCTGCAAAACTGAGAAAGTGCTCTCCAGAATTTCTTCGAAAATCTTATTAAGTTGTTAGAAGTTTCTTCCTGACTTCTGAGAAGTTCTTTTCTGAACTGCCGAAATACTCTCTTCTGAACATAAGGGAATATTCTCCTGAACTTCGGAGAAGTTTTTTCCAGAATTTCTAAAAAATTCCTGCTTGAACTACTAGAAAGATCCCCTTTACTTCTGGAAAGTTTCATCCTGATTTTATCAAAAGAATCTACCATAACTTCTGGGATTTCGTGATCTTCAAGAAGTTCTCATTGAAAAATGCTGGAATGTTCGATTAGGAACTTTAGTGAAGCTCTAGCACTTCTGGGTAGTTCCAACTAAACTTTTGGTCTCTTCGCAACTTCTGAGAAGTCCTCTTGTGAATTTCTGAGGAGCTCTTTACTGATTTTTTTGAAAATTCTATCTTGACCTAACAGGTAGTGCCCTCTCTGGTAGGTTTCTTCCTGATATTCGGGAGAGTTTTTTCCTGAGCTTATGCTTTCCAAACTTCTGATTGGTCCCATTCGGAACTGCGAGGAAAATTTTATTCCAAAATTTTTAGGAAAGATTCCCTTAAAGTTGATCTTGCAGTTTCTTCCTGAACTTCTGAGATGTCTCTTCTGAACTTTGGGAAGGTTTTTCAAGAACTTTGGGGAAGTTTGTTCCGAAAAATTGAGGAAATTCGTGCTCAAATTAGAAGGAAGTACCCCCAATGCTCCTGGAAAGTTTCATTCTTTTTCTCTAAAGAATTTTGAGAAATCCTGTATTCTGAAATGCAGAATGTTCTCCCCTAAGCTTTGGAAAGATGCCAAGCACTTCTAAGAAGTTCCAACTAACCTTTCGAGAAGTTTCTGTCGGAATTTCTGGGAAGTTATATCCTGAACTTGTGAGAAGTTCTTCCCTCAACATCTATGACGCATCATCCTGATGATTTTTTTTCCTAATTTTTTGAGAAATTGTAGGTAGTGCCCTTCCTGGTTAGCTCCCGTCTGAAATTTGGGGAAGTTTTTTCCTGAACTTCCGGGAATCTTGATTTCTGGAAAGAACTCCTAAAACCTCTGAAAAATTCCAAACTTCAGAGAAGTCCTCCCCTACATTTCTATCCTGAAGCTCTGATAAGTCCTCTTCCCTGATTCTTGAGAGTGATGTCTGGAAATTCTGCGTAAGATGATCTTGAACTTTGGTAATGAAGTTTTGAAGGTTGAGAAGATAATGAAGTTTTGAAGGCTCCCAATACTTCTGAGAAGTTTCTCACCTTGACCATAGGAGAAGTTTTTTTTTGGAGGAAGTCTCTAAATTTCTCAAATATGATTTGTATTGTGGTGAACCTTGATTGTCGTTTGTGACTTAATGGCAAAGGATCAATATTACCAACGCTTTGACAATAATTTTTCGCATGGGTTTGAACACGCGTGGATTGAACACTACCATAAGTAGGGACTCCACGTTACCCTAGGAAAGGACCCATACGATACTTATCTCCGGGCCCATTGTGTCTCCAAGTGGCCCACCGCTTTCGTTTCCTTCAAGGATTTCTACTTTAAATGATACCTACGATATTTTGAATTATTTCAACAAAGCTTCTTACCGTATCTACTACACTGTACAGATCCTTCGGACGTTTTAAACCGAACTTCAGAGAGATTCCTCTATTTGAAATTTAAAAAATGATTTCAAATGTCTGTAAAAGTCTGCGAACATAAATAAAATGTCTGCTAAATGTCTGCATCGTTAAAAAAGTCTGCGATAAAAATGAAAAGTCTGCAAATTTACTGACATGTTCAGGAATATGGCATCCCTGAGCGCCAAAAACCAAACGTCAAACTTACGGTTTACTGCAGGGCTGTGGGCGAATACCTGTAAGTGTCTCTCATCGGGAAATTCTTTAAAAAAATACGAAAATTTCACATTTCTTACAAAAAGTTCATAGAAGGTTAAAAAGGAAAATTAAATTTCAAAAGTGTTAAGTCTTGTCCACAATGGATGCGAAGCGCTTGCGATTTCCCATACACGCCAAAAAAAAAAGTCGCAGTAGAAACTACCATTTCGAGGGTTAAATTAAGCGCAATCATCAACAATTTTCAGTTGACTATAAATGCGTTTGATTTTACCATGCCTGCGATTAGATAAACCATGTTGCGGTTAATATCAATATGAGGTCTGTCAAATATTCCACAAATGTTTTACCATAAACGTAGTATATTTGACTAAAATTTCATGGTAGTTTTAAAGATAGACATAGTCCGGTAAAATGGTAGTTTTTACTACAAGATTTTTTCCTGTGTAGGATTTCTGTCACAGTAGATTTATTTGCGTTCCGTTGAAATAAATTTGTCAACCGAACGCAAATGAGTCTATTGTGGGCAAGCAAATGTTCATAAATTTTTCTAGAATTTGGATTTTTTTTCTAAACGTTCATACAACTTCTGATTCTGTTGAGTTTATCGTGAATCATCTCCAAAATTCTCGCAGAATTTTTATTCGTACTATACAGAAGCAGTTTTAGCATGTGAAAGTTGAAACGAACCTCAAACTGTACGATTTCAAATGAGCTTGTGACAATTGTCAAGAAGCTGTGTGCTTGGAAGTTATTTTAATGTCCATCACTGAATTATTAGACATTTTGGTTCGTTTTATTCTGAGACTTCACGAAATATCTGCGAACAAGCCTGCAATCAGGAATAGTCATCAAATAAAAAGAACCTACTTTCGTAACT
>JASCZW010010845.1:0-34560 GCA_034211315.2 Aedes japonicus | reverse complement strand
ATTGTTTTCCAACAATATGCAAACAAATTCACTCATTCCTATATTCGTGCTATTATTGGGTAAAAAACGATTAGTTTTTCTGTTCGCTGTAAAATCGAGAGGTCAACTCATTATCAAATGTGCATAGCATCTAACCCAAACATCGAAGTACATTCAGACCAAGTGGAGAGTAGGCAACAAGCTGAATAAGCCTGATATCCGAAGAAAAGATAAATGAACGGGTACCTTTCGACTTTAGCATCTGTTCACATCGGTTGTTTGACATGTTTTAGCCTTGTCTAGGGGCATGCAAGGCAATGTGAACAGAAGAAGATCCGATATTTTTAGATCCCGCCACAACTCTACGCGTCAGTTCGTTGGTGTAGCGAAGTCGTCACGCTACACACGGCCGAGTCAAAATTTTAATTCACCCACCAACCACTCGAACAGGGGCTGCCGTGCTTAATACTCTATGATGAAATGCATCCCTTATGCGTGTAAGATTTCAGTTGAGTAGTGATGATAATCGTTATTAAGCCTCAAGGACCCTGACCGATGTCTGTCCTGATGGATTTTACAGACGACAATGAATGTTTGTGGCTGGCCCGAGACGACTGACACTCATATTCAGCTAATGATGTTTTTTTGCTTTCTCATTATAATTAACGTACATCAACAGTAAGTCAGTCAACTTCGGTGCTGATGGCCAAACGCGAAAAATCGATCTCAATGGGAGGTTTCCTCTTTTATTGCTTCTCGCGGAGGATTTTTTGGGGAGGAATCATAAGTAATTGGTGGAGAAGCCATCGAACAGCATTGATTGGGTCAATTGCTTTTCTCAACAGCACGCTCAAGTGCGTGTGCTTGTATATGAGTGTGTGTGTGTGTGCTCGGCGGACAATAAATTATCATCATCGGCAGTGTTCTAAGCGAAAATTGTGCCACAGTGTAGATTAACCCATATACATCAGCCAGACAGGTGGTGGTAAACGTTTAGCGCTTCAAAAATTGATTTCGTCTTCATAACATGTGCAGCCAGCGAACAGACACACATTTGAATATAGTAATTTCGATTTTATCAATGGATTTTTTTTGTTTCTTGCATATCGAGATTTTTAGCCTCGGGATGGTTCGTCTACCGTCGTAGTCACTCAAACACCTCTTTGGATAGTTTCGTAACTTGTCCGTTGGTGAGCTTTGAACTCGAGAATTTGGCGTTAGAGGTCCCTACCATATGGATAAAAGCCTATATGCTACTTAATTTTCAATTGCTTAACTACAGATGAAGCTAATCATTCGTAAAAAAAAAACTAATCTAAAACTTGCTCGGGATTTTTTAACTTGCTCAATATTCTGAGCGTATCTTTTATGAGAATCTGAGAGAATATCTCTTAAGGTTTTGAATAAATACACTCCGGGCTTCTGATTGTTTTATGAGATATTTTTCGCATCTTACTAAGAATTCTGTGCAAAACTTCTTGCGAAACATAATTTTCAAGGAATAGTGAGCGTATTTTATTAAGGATTCAGAACAAGTCCTACTTGATACAACGATTCTATCATGCTTTGATTATGTTGCTAATCATACTGAAAAATTCATGAAAAACATTCTTTGAGATTACAAATGATTAAATCTGATCTCAATAGAGAATTCGATTGAATGGTTCTTATTAAGTATAAATTAGAAGAAAAATTAGTAACTCTCCATTTAATTCCAACTACCTTTGCTTATCTTCGACAGATACGCGTATTTCGTCTACAATGTGCAGACTTTCTTCAGTGTCTCGTACTAATAACTCGACTGTTCTTATTGTTTCTAACGAACCTTAGTCAGGTTGAGAATGAGTATTCTTCAACATTCTAAACAGTTCTGACATTCTACCATTCATTGCTATTTGTTTTTAATAATAGAGAATTTGACTGAAAATCTTTCTTGTGATTCTTATGGAATCATACTCAGAGGTACCTCAGACCTCGTTACTTGTAAAATAGCTTTAACATTGATTCATCTGGTCAGACAACACATTTCCAAAACTCCAGCTACTTGTTAATATGATTCCTTGCGTACGTTAGACGATTCGGCTTGTTGACTTTGCTGATAACTGGTAGCTTCCGAGCAAAATTGCTGTTCACCAATACGTCGTCGAATGATTCGATCAGAAATCGACATATTCATCCTGTCCTGTACAAACAATGAAATGTCAAAACCATGAAATGCGAAGGGAGTATCAATGTTATTTAGATGACTCAAAGTTTAAAGATTTAAATTTTGAGACTCTCATCAATACTCAAACCGTTCAAACTAGTTTTACGAAATTTTGCTCCAGGTGTCAGTTTTTTTTTTTGAAAAAGATCGTGTGTTCCGTAGTTGGAGAACCACATAGATGGAGATGGAGCTTGGGAGTAGCTTTTAGTACAAGTTCACTAATTCATTCTGTTTATAGATCAGTACCGGCGCCGGCTACGTCCTCACGGTCTATGGGGAGGATGATTAGTTTGGCAATCGTTGGTTAGAGACCGTGTTTACCACAATTGTCAAGGGAAGGATAGATTTGTGTTAGGCAGGTTATTTATACAGGTTATTGGATTGGATTCCCTGTGGTAAGTGATGCGCGATAAATGAAAGCGCAGTAGACTGCTTTTTATTTTAAATCTAGTGGTGATAGAAAGAGGCAAGTGACAAATAGGAAGGAAGGGGACGGGCCTGGGATTGAACTCCCGACCATTTGCTCAGTAAGCAGAACGGGTAACCACTGAGCTATCCAGCCACGTTTATTTTGCTCCAGGTGTCAGTTATTGTTTACGAGCAAATAGGTGTATATGCATTTTTGGGGATTAAGGATAATTTTGTGTAAAATGTACGACAAGAATAAAATCCTCAGATTACTTCACGCCCAAAAGTCATTTGGGGATATCAGAACCCTATTTAAGAGAAACTGTTCTTAAAGTCAGGGCATCTATTAATACCGAGAAAACCTGGTGGTTGAAAGTGATCTGTGAGATGCTAGCCAGCCTTGATAGAAACACAATATCTAGTACAGATTCTCAGTTATATCAATTCTGCCGTCGAGAATCCTTCAGCGTAAACCCTTAAGATGAAAATAGCTCGTAATCCCATTCGGAGCATGAGAAACATGACAAAGCAGGCTAATGTATCAGAAGCAACGACAGAAAGAGCTCGGGCTAAAATACATCTGATTACTGTCGTAATTACAGCAGTTAGAGTAGAGCGAAGCAAGAAAATGCTTAGTGGACAGAAGAAGAGGTCCATCGTCATTCTGTTCACGGACGAGAAGCTATTTACTGGCGACAGCGTGTCCGACAGTCGCACCATCTGGTATATAAATTTGAAGAAAACATCTGATGTACCTGTGGACGGCCTGAAAGTTAACACAGATGTGTACTTTGAAATCCTTAATGATCATGTTTTGCCGTGGATTCAAAACATTGGATAGAAATGTCATATAGTCATTGTCAAGGTCTGCAAAAGCTTTAGGCGTGGTCTTGAAGCGGTCAAAAATGCAAATGTCAGACGTATTAAGTGAAAATATAGCGTCATCTTCGACGATCATTTTATGTTAATACAGGTTGGGTTATTTTTTCGGGAAAGAGTACATTAGGAGAAAAAAAACTTTCAAGGAAAGAGTTTTCGGGGAGCTAGTTTTCCTGAAAATAACAACATATCTTGGTACAGTACGCCAGATGCACACCTGGGAGACGCCGCTGTGTTTTTATGAGAAATGTCATTTGAGGAAATGACGAGGCCACCTAAGGTTGAAAGGGTGCTCCATCACCGTCAGTTTGATTAAGGTTTTTGGTACGAAAGACAACTCAGGTACGCACCATACAATATTTTCATAGTCATTTTCTAGACGAACTATCATGATCTGCATGACAAGGGCCTGTTCATAAACTACGTGCTCATTTGTGAAAATCTCAGAACCGCCCCATCTCCCCTCGTAGAGTTTTGTCCATATTTTTTATATTTTGTATGGAGCGAAGATTTTGATCAGCCACCTCCCCCCCAAAAAAGTCTACGTGATTTATGAATAGCCCTCAAGTTTGCAAATGGAATCACCATTATGGTTTTAACAAGAACGGAAAATGTGAGCGTCACGAAAACCACTGAACTTTTGAACGTTAATAGCTCAGTCATCCTCGTTTGATTTTTTATTTTTGCATCAAACCAATGGAAATATTTTTGTTAATAGTAATAGTATTTGGCACTGAAGTATAACAGTTTGCTAAAAATATATGTACGGTTGCGTATAAGTTTATTCGTACAAAATGTAGACTTTTGGGTATTATTCTTCTATGGGTGTAAAAAAAGAAACAAAACACAAGCAGGTTTCCCGAAGCGAATTAATTAACGAATATTTATAACTTTATGGGTGGCAAAAATAGAGTACACATGACAGTAAAATAATGGAAAATAATTTTCAAAACAAACTTTAGTATTTGATATGCCCTCCCTTGATAATCGTTCGGAGAGTGTTGGCATACTTTCCACTAGGTTCTGAAGGTGTAGTTGAGAAATGTTCGCAGAAGCCTCTTTTAATGCGTTAAATAGCAGAATTTTGTTGGTAACGTTACTTTTATCAACCTGTCGATCTAAAAAAATACCAAAGATTTTCGGATGGGTTGAGAACCGGAGACTGAGGTGGCCATTCCAACAGCTTTATACGTTTTCCATGGAAAGAAGTAGTAGTTTTGCGTGCGGTATGTCTGAAATATGTAGTCATTTTCTAGACCAACTGTCAGCAAGGAAGCCTCCAAATTTTCGAACAAAACGTTAGTTCCATAATTTCTTCGGTTCGAGAAAGTTTCCCAACACCAAACTACGCGAAGCATCCCCACACTATAATATTGTCTTCTTCAGTTCACTGTTTTCAGGACATTCTTCTCGAAAGCTCCTCTCCCGTTTTCAACAAAATCCTTGATAGCTGCTTGTGTTCAAATAATTCGAACTTACGAATTTTGTCTACAACACATTTTTCCAAAAGGAAATCCGCTTGTCGTCGTGTTTCATGGCAAATTCTAGTTGCTTCATTTTGTTGCGTTTACTTATCAGTGGCCGACGTGTTCTTCAGGCCTTGTTACTTCAGCCTAAGTCTTACTATTCTTTCGGAAATATTCAGAGACAAGCTTTCCTTCACAGCCCTACTTGTCAACTTTGGATTTTGACGAACTTCTCTCAATATTCTTGCAGCCTGCAGCGGCGTTTTTTTTTGTAACTTTATTAGAGTGGCTTTCAGAGACCTGGGCTGGTTCGCCACTTCTGCAGCGGCGTTGTCAATCGCTTTCATCCTCGACCAAACCAAACCTTGAACCAAACTGTTGTAATTTTTTTTGCGATTTTTTGCACTGCCGGGAAGCCTACACTGAACTTTTCTGCTACTTAGCGATAAGACATGCTTTTCAAAATACGATCAAATTACGCACTTGCACAGAAAACTTAAAATATCAACCATTTGCTGAAGAATGTTGTAGAACGAACGAGAGTTATATGCCAACAATAAAGTACACAAAGCGCCGCCACTTCTGAAAGTGCAAATGAGCAGATTTATTTGGCAATGGCAAACACTCTTTTAACTACATAGATAAAAAGAAACATTGAATTTTCTGCGTTTTCTAATGCACATAAAGGGAATGCTAGATTTGACAGAAAACAATGGGATATTTCATGTAAACTTAAGCCAGATAACGCCAACATCTAGCCTGTTGTATGAAAGATTGTAAACATTGTGCATGGCGCATAAAAGATTGCAAACAATTTCGTTGTTTACGCATGCTTTTGGCTTGGAATTAAACGAGGGGAAATTTTACGCGCCTGTTAAAATTCATTTTTTTCTGTATAGTTAAATAAAAATGCTGTTTTCCGATAGCATAACAAAAGAGTTCAGTTTTACCCATACATATTGGGGACATATCTTTTGAAACAACAAAGTTATGTGAAAACATATGATACGAAATTAAGTGTATGCAATATTATTGCCAGTAATGTAAAAAGAGTCCACATGAAGATCTGTAAGAAGAGAAAGTCGGCAATAACAAGATTGCTTTTGTTTTCTAACACGAGCCTTTTTTCGAGTTTCACTGATTCTGTAAGTCTACACAATTCTTCTTCAAAAATACCTATTGTTTTATCACAAGAAGAAGGTATGTCACTTTATAATTCGGAGTCTCAATCAAATCTGAAATAAACTTAGAGAATGAAAACAGTCTTTAGGTTCAGATTTTTCCTCAACTCGTTTCCTCAATTTTCGAAAGAATTGAGCAAGGATGGGACAGGTGATTTTAGTTCTTATCAAAAAACCCAAAAAATCGTATCATTCCGTATAAAAAATAAAATCAAGCCATTCATTTCCATAGAATTTCGGAGAATTCCATTGTCTTTCGATCTGTACGAAGGAATACCTTGGAAATTTTGTAATGAAAGAGGAAATAAATAAATAAATAAATAAATGATCATTCCTTCCAATCAACTCCCGCTATGAACAAGTAATGTCAAGGAAACTTTCTGTCGCCATGATGTACTCCAAAACTCTTACTTGTATTCCATCAAAGATGAACAACTATAAACGTGAATATAGTTACTAGCTGCAATAATGAAATTCATACAAACATATACTGTTTGCATGGAGAACCTGGTACTCCTCTTCGATCGAGCAAACCGGCACAAAGGTGGTATGTAATGGATAATTGCACATGCAGTGGCTCAGCAGCACCAGCACCAGCAACAGTTGCGCAACCGTTCAGCTGTTCATCCATCAGGCGCGGAGCTGGGTGAAGCGAAAAAGAAGAAAACACTGCACCACGATCATTCCTCCAGCAGAGTGAGCGCAATAGTGGAGTACATAAGTGATTCCGAATTCAATATTGGCTTCGTGGTTGCGGCCATGTGTGTGAGGTGAGTGCGATGATTTCTTCATGTTCCGGAAGAGAGCGCACCGCACAGCACGCGCGTGCTCCGAGTTACGATGGCCATCCATGGATCCGTTTGTATCCGACTACAAGTTGCTTCCTTTCGCTTTTTTAGCAGACATTGGGTGAATCATTTTCGAACGAAAGAAATTACCATCAATGTCTTGGATTCCTTGTGCTGGGTTTTGTTTCCATTTTTGCTTCCTTGGCGGTACGCAATAGCCTTCTTAATGAAATGCGACTTTTGTGTGGTAATTTCAGCCATTCTTTACGGCTCGGTGATGATGGATGAGTGGCAGGGCGACGAACAGCAAGTAGCGTAATAAACTTGATTTTTGAACTCTCATTGAACTTTTGTTGGCTTCAGTGATTTTTTCTCTCGCTTCTTACGTCGTCCATTTCCGATTTCAGTTGATGGTTGAAATCGAAATGTGAGGATATAGGCCCACGTAACTTCGGTTTATCTCGAGTGGTGCCCAAGTTGTTGCGTGTTCAACCATCAATTAAATTATTACCTACATTGGATAAAACAGCAAAATGCTGCTTGGATCGGTTTCAGCTCAAGTTTCAACAGAGGTGCTTCAACTTATCTGGTGGTTTGTTTTTATTTTATTAGCAATAGCAGAAATAGTTTGAAGCAACGTCACCTATCAACACACTTATGTGAATTTTAACCATAATTGGTTTCCGAAACTACTTTAAGAAAATATCTCATATCAAACAAATTTTGTCAGAACAATAAATTTCTCAAAACACAAACACACAAAGCGATTATGACAGCATCATTCATAATAAAAACCTGGGTCAGGTAACCACCAGATTGAGTCTACTTCTTGTCTGTCAAACATCAGTTCACACGTTTGTTTTTGTATTTGTAACCCCACTCGGGTTGATTTTCGCACGGTTTTCTTTGACAATAAGCACGGATTGGAACTGGCTCCAACCTGGTCGAACAAAGTTCGATAGACATAATTTTCTTGCACCGGGGTACGTCTGAAAGATTAATCGTGATCACTAATGTGAATGATTTGCAATTGAGGCTTTGTAAAATTGGTTCGTAACGATCCTATTATTTTAATTGCTCTAGGTGCCTATGTACATGACTGTTATGTACATGTCTCGTTTTGGAAACATAACAAAACTATAATATAATGACCATCAACGATACATGATTCAGACCTTACGTAGTGCATGTTTGCATTCTATTTGCTCATATTGTGAAACTTTACGTAGTCATCATAAATAAAATGAACATTTTGATTTTAATTAAGTATCATCACAAAAATCGAAGTACGGATTAAAAGCAGCACAGCAAATCTGGACCCAAGAAACAGCACGATAAATACAATCCCACTCGACCCTTAATCAATGTGACCGGGAAAAGAAAATCAATAATATTTTGAAGTACCATTAGATAGTGATAACCAAATGGATCAGCCACGAACAGCTGCGACTGCAAATAAATTAGCTTCTCACAATCATTTTCGACAGACGAAAATTGACACGTCTGTATTTCAGCGAAAACGCAAAAGATTGCTGTTTACGCAAGTGACCTGCAAAAGTTAAAACAAAAACAGATCGTTCAGCACAGACGAAAACGCAATACTTCAACCTATAGGCATATTTCAACGGCTGCTAATGGGAGGGACAATCAGCCGGGAGGAAAATTTTCCTCACCAGGCGGATGTTGTTGTGATGATGGGACATCATTTTTGCAGAGGACCACCAATTCGAGAAAAACAAAGCTCGTGTAAAAATAAAGGAAAAATTGAACCACAGCCTGCTTATACTCTCCCATCGTCGTCGTCCATTTTGACGTATCACTACTCACTGCCGTAATACACTGGTTTCTCACATCTCATGAATAACCTCTTTGCTTTTTCTTCTATACTGTAGGTGCCACTATTGCTTCTGGTGCTCCTTCTTTTGCGTTTTTCCATCCATGAAAAAATTCAATCCAGGTTTTTTCCGTCCTCATTTTACCTACCGTTCACAGTTTTGGTGTTCCTTGCATCGAAGCACAAAATCTTTTGAAATCACTCAGGAAATGACCCGAAAACGGGTTTTCCGAAGGCGAAAATCTTATGCAAGATTTTCTTCTTTTCGCCCAGTCACTGACTTTTGAAAAATATTTTCCTCTTCCCAGCACTGCACACCTGAGCCAGAAAGAGATAACACCACACTAGAAGCTGCTTGAACACGGCACTACGTATTTCACGACCGAACCGTACGAAATCCACTCACAAACTGAACAAGTTCTGCTGATGATGCAGAATCGAACGGGAAAAATGCATGCGAATAGTGAGAAACTGGGCTGTCAACACGTAATCCAATCAGATTTGTTTATTTTGACGGCTGCTCAGATGTCGGTTGACAGCGGTAGGTAAAATCAAACGTCATTATGGTATTATATACAGAAAAATATAACTACGCTGAATTTGGTCGATAATAAGTGAATTTTACTCTGAAACTGAAACCGGTTACATGTAAAACCCCTCCAGATGATAAATAACCATATAATTACAATAAACTAATATGACGTAATCCAGTTGAATCTATAGTCGGCCATGAGTCTGTATTAGTTGATATATCATGTAACTGAGAAATTGAATATTGTCATTACAATAGATCTACTATTCATTCCTACTATGCTATAATCTTTCGACAGATGTGACGCAGTAAAATCAATCGTAATTGACTCAATTTGTTCGAGAAAACGATTTTTCTATAGTCTAAGATACATAACAACCCCTGAGTCTATTGTCGAGTCGCAATTTATTAGATTCTATTGTGAGACACTAATTTTATTGTCATCTTATCGTCATGAACAATATAGTGATTTTACATACGATTGATTCTATCGTATGGTTACAATACATTAATTGTAAATCTATGAGATTTTTTACGGGCTCAAATGATAATAATATCTGTCTATTGACTATTGACTGAATCCAGGTTGATAAAAGAAGAAGACAACGAGTGGTGATATATATGGCAGCTCTCATGTTAAACTATAGGCCGATCATTTTGAAATGCTTCAAAAAAAATCAAATGAAATTCTAATTAAAAGCGGTTTGTTAGATGATATAAGAAAAATCCAGAACTGTACAACAGGGGCATTATTTTTATTTATATTTTATTTTTCTGCAAATGTCATTATTGAGCAGTTTTGGATTTATTTTTCATCATACAACAAACCGCGTTTTGAATGTTTAGAAGCATTTTTAAATGTTCGTCCTTTACCTTAGCATGAGAGTTGTCAGATTTATCACCACTCGGCTTCTTCTTCTTTTCTAAACCTGGATTCGTAAATAAATTAAAAGAAAAATCTCGAAGTTTATTTATTTGTCGTCAATCAATAGTAGACCGTTTTGTTACAATAGTGCTTACATTTTATGTTTCACTTATATATACAGTACGCCTTAGAAAACTTACACATCAGATTAACATTTTTAATGTTTTGAATCGTTCGTTATTATCTAATTGAATTGAAGTATTGTTTTAGTTTTGTTTTGGTCATAGTGAAGTCTACATTTCTCCATGCTTATTGTAAGTTGCCATCATCTGATTCAGAGGTCCAAATTTGGCGTAATTTGTACGATGATGGCTTGTTATAAATATATTTCTATTTCGTAGTTGCCGCGACGGTATGTAAAAATTAAGTTTTGACAAAAGTTCTGCTGAATTAATGCGTTGCGAAACAATATCATTTACGAATGATACTAATGCAAATTCACGGCGCTCTTTTAATGATTGGATGCTGATGAGCATGCAGCGGGCTTCATAAGATGGAAGCGGAAACCTTGTCCAACCTAATTTACGAAGTGCATACAGTAAAAATTGCTTCTGCACCGATTCTAGTCGTTCTTCATGAGTGACTGAAAATGGTGACCAAACTCCGCTACAATATTCCAGTATTGACCTTACATATGCAATATACAATGTTTTTATTGTGTACGGATCATGAAAATTGTAACAGAATCTTTTTATAAATCCAAGCATATTATTTGCTTTGTTGATGATTGTATTGTAATGATCAATGAAAGTTAGTTTCGAGTCCAAGATAACTCCTAAATCCCTTGTTCTTTTACATTTTTCAACTGGCTGATTCCCTAGATTGATAGTTATGTCTGGGGTGTTTCGTTTCCTACTAAAAGCTGCACCTGGGTCGTTTCCTACTTAAAGGTGCACCTGGGTGAACCTTATAGTACGTTCACACTACAGCTTATATTACGTGATATAGAGTATCTTGATATCAAATGACATGTAAATTATTTCCAATGAACACTAGATGTATAGTTGCTGATATCAAGATTCTCTATATCACGTAATATAAGCAGTAGTGTGAACGTACTTTTACCTGAAAACTCTAGTAATTCATGATAAGGCCCAAGACACCAATTGTAAACAATGATTTTGAATGGACCAGATGCTGCTTCAATTCTGTGTTTTGAGATACGTGAGAAATCTGCGTTTAAACTCATGGTTTAAAGTTGGATTTTAGCTGGAACTAATGAAAAACTCTAATGTTCTTTGTTTCAAAACACAAGAACTTTAACTATACACTCAGGAAATTATCCGTACGATTTCAATACGATCGGAACTATGAACCACAAAGCAAGGGTCCAAAACTTATTTCATACGAAATCGTATGAAATGATTGTACATAGTTGCTGCATTGGTCGAGAAAATCTTGCCTTTTCTACAATTTCAATAGGGTAATATAGGGGTGTGTGGATTATAACGTTGTTCAATAGTAAATATAATAATATAACGGCAGTGAATGTTTTTTTAAATTCTGACAAGTGTAACATCGAACCAACCATTGATTTCTAGCATACATAAGTTGACATTTATGTCACAATAGGAGCCGTTTTTAAGTGCCACGAGCCCCAGTTACTGAAAATAAATGTCACTTTGTGAAACTGCCTGCGGTTTGTGTAAATAAAAATGATTATATTTTTCTTGTTCAAAAATCGAGAAAAAATAGTTGTGATTCATAAAAAATATATTTATGCTAGGAAGAACACCCATCATCGACACAGATGAAAAAAAAACATGTTTTTTTTTTAAAATAAAACTCCCTATTGACATCACTTATCAAGCGTGTATAGTCTCGTGGGATTGTGGCTCGTCTCTGGATCCTAAGGTTGATGGTTCGAATCCCGAATGCAACTTGTTTTTTTCCTGTGAGGAAAATTTTCTTACGATCGTCCTATGAACTTCTTTCCATTATGAAATTTGCAATAATATCTGTCGTATCTGCTGTCCACTGTTTCGTGTACTTTCCTCTACGTACGTCCAAAAACTGCTCGTCTTTTCTGAACGTGAAATTAAAATTTTGAATAAGCTCTATGTACTTAGGGGCAAGACAGCTTTTTTGTGAGTAACTTTTTTTTTCAAAGTTACTCAGGATTCATCAAATTTGCACACTCTATGATGATCTTCTCCCCCCAAGATATAGAGCGGTAGGAATGCCAAAAAATGTGTGCGAAAACGAAAAGAACAACATCACTCATATGTGATCATAAAACTCGCGTTTGCTCAGAATGCATCAGCTTCCATCAAGTTGTCTAGTTTGTCGGTGACTACGGTGGCAACCTTGGCAACCAATAACAGCAATATGTTTACTGTTAGGGGAAAATAATTTATTGTCATATCTTACACACAAAAAAGAAATATTGTATTATTAAAAGCTTAGCACTTTACTTATGAAAAGAGTTTATTTTTCATTATATTAAAAGTAAAATCATCTACTGCGAAAGTTTTGTGTTTGAATTGAAATATGTATTTTCGGTTCAGTGTGTAAATTTAAAAAGAATGTTCTTTTACCATAGAAAATTGTAGAACTGTCAAATCTACCAACACAAAGGAAGTCGTCGTATGGATTTTTCTCTGTTGTCAAGTAATACAAAAGCTTTACATTCAAAATGTTCCTCGCCCCAATGAATCGTTTATTAGGAAAGCGATTCATAAACTTTCAGCGTTATTAAGCTCCGAACGGACCATGCCAACGGAATATGCCATGTCACTGATAATAATTCCATCTTTTTTTGCAGCGGTGCCACAAGCGACGACGAGCGGCAGCAGATGCTGTCTCAGGTGCATTCGGAAGATATGGAGAAAATTTCTTCAACTTGGATCTTCCGGGATGGAAACATTGGTGATTGAACGACGCCAACCTCCGGCCGCTATGAAAGTTATAATAATTCATTTGAAAATTACAACCACTTATTTTAAATTATTTTTTCTTTCAATCCGAGTTTCAATCAAAACAGCATACATTCATTTTGATTGCACAATACTTTCTAGTTGAAAGTTCATTTTCAAACAAAAGTAATTTATTCTCATTTTCAAAATATGCCACGGAGTGGATTTGATAGTTCTACAATTCATCTGAAAAGAAACTTTTTATGTTAAAAGTATTTTTACAGCATACTTTTATTTTAATTGCACGACACTTTCTGGATGAAAGTTTATTTTGGAATAAAAATAATTGGCTTTTATTTTCAACGATGCTAAGGTTTCGATTTGACAGTTCTACAATTTGTTTTAAAAATTTCAACTTTTATATGTAGAGCAGCAAAATTTTGTATTGACGGTTTGAAGGTTTTGGTTTCGAAAGTAAACCGCTTTCTACGAAAAAGAACCAACGCAACTTTTCAATTTTAGCAATGGTTTTTTTTAATTTTAATAATCATTATTCTTTGTGTGTAAGAAGGCAATATGGGTCAGAGTATTTGGATGAGGAATTGGGCCCCGATTACGGTAAGTAGATTGCATAATATTGTTTCATTGTCTTTTTCTTGTAGGAAGACAAAAAAAAAAACAGATGGAATATGTGGGGTTTATTGACTGCCAAAAGAGTCACTTCCAAAAAGAGACCAAGCCGTTTCGACCAACCGCAAATATTGAAAACTCCAGTTTTGCGATAAGTAGACACCAGCATTCGTTAGGCTGTTCTATGTTTAGGCACAGACAAGAAAGAAAACGACCTTGATTTAAAATAGAAACGGTAAATTTAATTATACAAATTTTGGTTGATTTATCACAATTAAGATCACGATCGATTGAAATATTCTGATTTCACCCATAAAGAACCTGAACTCCGTGGGTTCATCAGAATAGCTCCCAAAATAGTTTTGCAGTGTTCTCCCATTGCAAGTGATCAGCCGCCTGATACGAGGAACGGCGTTCTTTATCTGCGCTTCGATTTCAAAATTTTCATCTTCAGACAAATTTCCAAGTGCTTTGGTAGCAGCAAGGTCTTGAAAATTAATAATATTTTTTATGTGCACTGGCACATTACCAACCTCTCCTTCTAATCTTTGTCAAAACGTATCCTGAAAAGGTATATTTTTTCAATAACTTCACCATACCCACATCATCCAAAAATACTTACCAAACGTTCTAGGACAGTCTGAGTCGCTGAGGTATTTGTATTGCACATTTTCACAACCAATAATATAATTTATCGACTTGCGGGTGACAAAAACAACAAAGTTGATACGATTACTTTGACGACAAAACTTTCTTGTTTTTATTATGCAATTTCACTGTCAAAACCAAGCTTCACAAAAGGTAAGAATGTTCAATATCACGATATGAATCCAGTGAATGAGAGATGCTCATATTTGCTCAGAGTTACTCAGGATTGCTCGATGTCTTGCCCCTAGGGGCAAGACGGTTTTCTCGTGATTAACTCTTTTCTTCAAAATTACTCAGGATTCATCAAATTTGCTCATTCTATGATTTTCTTGTCCCTCCAAGATTAAGAGAGGTGGGAATGCCAAAAAATGTGTGCGAAAACGAAAAAAACAACTTCACTCATATTTGATCATAAAACTCACGTTTGCTCAGAATGCATCAGCTTCCATCAACTTGTATAATTTAAAACTCGATCTAAAGTATTCTGGCAGCACTGGCTTGAATAAGACGGTGGTGACGGTGGTAACCTTGGCAACCAATAACAGCAGTATGTTTACTGTTTGGGAAAATTATTTATGATCGTTTCGTAAGAAGCTCTCATATCAGGCATGATAGGTCGCAGTATTTGGAAGAGGAATTGGGCCCAGAAGTAGATTTTTTAATATTGTTTAATTTTTTTTCTTGTAGGAAGACGAAAAACGGATGGAATCATTTCCAAAAGGAGAAAAAGCCGGTTCTCAGTGAAAACTCTAGTTTTGCGATTGATCGATCCGGGTTGGTTTCTTTGTGGAGGTGTTCCGTTCGGCAGTCATTAAATTCCACATATTCCTATTGTACGGATTGATCGACCCTACCAAGTCGACATTGTCTTCGACTGCGAGAAGCATTGCTGATGCAGTGACGCATATCCGATTCGAGGGAACAGGATAGAGTCGTTTTGATGAAGATTGCGTCGGTATGCGGACACTGAGTCCAGGAGCGAAAGTTCCTTAGGATCATTTAAAGTTGCATACTTAGAGGGAGTGAGGGTGGGGCTGATGATAGCGCTACAAATTGATTTTCATGCTGGTGAATAGAAGATGGGGACTGGCAATGAGCTGTACTTGGGCTGGGGGACCGACACAAGTTCCAATCAAGCTAAAAACAACACGAGCTACACAAATTATTATTAATTACGTATTAATTTAATGACTAGTGAGTGAACGGTAACCCTTCACGAGAGAAATTTCTTGATTTGATTATGTAATTTTACTGTCAAAACCAGCGTAACAAAAGGTAGGAATGTTGAATAGCACAATATGAATCCAGTCAATAAGAGATGCTCATAATTGCTCAGAGTAACTCAGGGTTGCTCAGTGTCTTGCCCCTAGGATTGTACTTGCCACACAATCATACTAATGCAAAAATGGTACCTGGCATCAAAAGCTCTTAATTAATAACTGTGGAAGTGCATTTAGAACACTAAGTTGAGAGCAATAAGCTTGAAGTGCTAAAGAAGAAGAAGAAATGCAACAAGAATGTTATCATGTGGTATCATGAAATAAAATGGAGAGTTTCCGCTGTCCTAAAATTGAAACGTTACAGTGATCTGTGAAGAAAAAGTGTTCAAAATTTCAAATTGAGTTGAAAATAGGCTTTATTACTTCGACAGTAATTTGCGAACAATGACAACATTTGGGACAAAATCACTTAAAATTTTCTCTGCAACATGAACGCTGGCAATATTGTAGTGCACTCTTGATATTGTAATTTGTGGTAATCTGAAATACGGTATATTCCTTCAGAACGTTTCTTGTCTTCTTCTCACCAAAATATCAATTCACCGTGCGATACGTTTTCACTAGGGAACTTCCCGTCACTAGTTTTACACGCTAACGTTGCTTGAGTGGGCTTTCTGGGATGAGAGAATGAAATATCACGAACTTTTACTTTTCGAGCGACCGACGTGAGGATACTAGAAAAATCCATATAGATATTTTTTTCTCTCTTTATCTTAACCCCACATTCGTTCCAGCTGACGTCATTTTCACTGTATCGTTTAACCTCTACATTAACACATATTGATAATGTATGCCATATTGTTATTGAAAAAAAAATTATTGTCTACACTCAGTCTGGATTATAAACCAATTTTTTGTCATGGAGTGCAGCAAAAAAAAAATTTGGGGAAAATTGCCATATTTTTATGGTAACCTAACGTAACCACCTATTCAGCAAATAGTTATTTTGCCTCTTACCACCTGACATATTGTTAAAACTATACGGGAGATTGTTAGTTTATAGTTATCAACAATAAGGGAAAGGGTCTAGGAATGGTTTCTGATTATGCGGGGTAATGAGCATAGAGTGAATGTTTTTTGAAAATGATTTGTCCAACACTGGTGATGAACGAAAAAAAAATGTGGAAATTCGAATTATCGGCATTGATTTGGTAGGCAGTCTTTGTTTTACTTTGTGATTTGCTGCGATCTGTTCAGGCGTAAGCCACTCTGCCACCTTGTGTTACCACCCAAACACACTCTGTCAAAATTCAAACACCTTCCACCCAGGACCGATGTGCTTTCGATTTTCTTCTTGACTTTCCAACCCCGTTAATACTCCATTGGTATCAAGTACACCAAAGAGAACCCCATAATTTTGCTTAACGTTACTGAAATATCTGTTGTTGGTCTGATTCACCGTGATATTCCGACGGATCACGGATATTTTGACGGATCACAGTTATTCTTTAGGCATTACGTTTTAAGGGGTGGTTCATTCAATTCGGAATCGTTGCGCTGGTACTTCCTATGTGAGAAAAATATACATTTTCTTCTCGATCACTCAGCCCCTACTAAAAAGGCCTATATTCGCCATAAACTGTAAGAAGTTCCACATATTAAATAATTTATTTTGTGGAACAGAATGCCTAGAGAATAAGAATGCCTAAGAATAAAAATTATTGTTTAACCAAGATAAACTGAAGAGAACGTCGACGAGGAGAATCGACTAACGTTGATAGAAGTTGAAGTTGGTCGTTTTTTTCTTCCTATTTGGTAGTAGTTAACTGTAAGGAAATAATATTAATAATATAATATATTATAGCTGACAAGTTACTGCACTTTGGATAGTATGCGTTTTCTCTTTTTAGCGTGTTCCCCTGCCAGAAATAGACTGCGAATCACAAAACTGCACCTTTTCTGACATTGCAGCAACCCTGCAAAAGTGGTAAAATTCGGTTAAAAACACAGCTGTCAACATTTGCATTTACGCGGATTTTTATTAGCAACTGCTGGGTAGTCGATTCTGCTCGTCGTTGGATTAAGATCTAAGAAATTTAGCATTTTGTGATTAAAATTCTTTAAAGTTTCTTAAATTAGATCCCATTTGCTCCGCACAACAATCAGTACATCGAAAAAAACTAAGTTCAGGTAAGTTGAAACTAATTTTACAAGCAGGAATTTAAAAATGGAGGTCTTCCTAGCATCGAGGCTTACGATTATTATTTTTTTGCAGTTAGGAAAATGGATTCCAGCAACGATGAAACCGCCGGATCGTCCAACTCTAACCAAACTTTGGTTACCCTGGGTGAGGTTCTGAAGGAACAAGAAGAACTGGAAGCCGAAAGTGACGCTGTGCTAGGTGGCTCAGATGACAAAAATTGCACCTATTCGGGGGTAGGTTTGGATTGTTGTTTATTAAAAACGGGAATCGCGGTTTTAACCGAATTTGTTAATTTTTTTAGGGCTACATCGGCCGACAAGCACTATATGCTTGTATGACTTGTACGCCGGAATCCCGTGTAAACGAGGAAAAACGTGCTGGTGTTTGCCTGGCTTGTTCGTTTCAATGTCACGAAGGACATGAATTGATTGAACTTTACACCAAAAGAAATTTCCGTTGCGATTGTGGAGGAAAACGCATGCCGGAAATTCGTTGTAAGCTAGATTCACTCAAACTGGACGCGAACGATCTTAATCAGTACAATCAGAATTTCATTGGAACCTACTGCACCTGCAACAGGCCATACCCCGATCCGGAAGATGACGTACCGGATGAAATGATTCAGTGCGCGGTCTGCGAAGATTGGTATCATACCAGGCATCTGGATTCGGATGATGTACCAAAGGAAGCAAGTGGTTTTGCCGAGATGATTTGCGGAGGATGCGTCGGAAAAGTGAACTTTTTGAAGAACTATGTCGGTAAGATTGAAGATGGAAACCAAACGCAACTAAATGACACACTGGAGGTGAATGTGACAAGTTTGGATGAATCGAATGTGGCTGAAACGAGTGCCGTTGCCAAAAAAGAAGATAGTCTTGTCGAAGAGGATGGCCACAATGAAGCCAAGCGTGCAAAGTTGGATATCTGTACAAAGCCCCCGTTGGAGGAGGGCGATGCAGCCGCCTATAAGAAGGGCGCTACATTCTGGAACGATGGCTGGCGCAACCAGCTTTGTCGCTGTACGGAATGCATGGCCCTCTATAAAGAGTTGAAGGTCGAATTCCTTCTGGACGAAAAGGATACCGTCAAGTGGTACGAAGAACACGGTCGAGCGAAGCGACAAACTGAATCCAATGAACAGGCAGCATCCGTCTGGAATCGAATGGGTCGCGTTCAGCAGGTGGAAATTTTGTCTGGATTCAATCTCATGAAGGATCGCTTGAAGGAATTTTTTGACACGTTCGTCAGCAGTCGTCAGGTTGTAACGGAAACCGATATTCGCGAGTTCTTTGCCAAGTTGAACAAAGAAAGGACGGAAGCTGCGGTACCTTCTCATTTCTGTCGTTGAATTTTGGTGTTTATTCCTACTGCTGCCTCATCCAGCTCCTCTCGACGCGGCTGATTTACGTTTGATTGACAATATTTTTGTTGACTATATATTTGTGCTGTATATTTTTCGGAAAAGAATATTGCTTCAGTATGGATTGTAGGGATGTTAAAATCGTAAAGTAACAGTTAAATTTCGTTGGGTGTGATATTGTTCAATTTTTTGAACAATTAGGACTAGTATTTCGAAGAAACCATAGCAGCATTACAAAATGGTCGAATAAAATAATGAAGTGATGTAGTTCAATTGCGTTTTCTATCATTTATATATTTATGTTGCAGCTCAAAACGCAATAGTTCATTCAAATCTGCTATTTGTCATCTTATTTGTGGAGAGAGCTAATCGACCATGTCAGATTCGTCCCTATGACAGCTCTATCTTGTATAAACACTCCTAGAGTAATCTGTGCCTAACGCTTCATCTTTTGATAGCATATATGTAGGCGCAGTATAGTTGCATAGATCTAGGCTCACCGAAAAATGAATCCAAATAGCTATATATGACCGACTATAGTTGAATGATTGTATGAAAATTAAATTGTATGAATAATTGTTGGAAGGATTGATAATTCCACATAGTTTTACTTTCGTCTCCCCTACATTGTGTAGAATTCCACTGCCATACATTTTTTGTTTACGATGATTAAAAGTCAGCTCATTATGCTTGGGTCAGGAAAAATTAATCTACGTAAGCCATGATCATCGTTAGCCATTTGACAGACGGTCTCACCGGAAGCACTTCAATCATAAATCGTTAAAAATGAATCTTGACAACCTGTTCGATCACCTACCGTACATGTCCTACGCTTTCCGTACGTTGTCCACGGAGGATAGGATCAAATTGGAACACTCACTTCGTGTCTTGCAGCGTGCTCAGCGTCTCAGCAGTGTATATTTTCTGGGAAAACTCAAGAGTATCCATACGGACTACGCTCTGGCTTTTGGTTGCCCTGGCCGGGACATTTTCAACGATCGGAAACTTTTCTACAGCCAAAACCTTTGTGACTGGTATTTGCTGCTGGAGCCAAAGTGTTGGAGCGAAGATTGGGACCGTATCGGAAGTTCGTTTCAAGGAGATCCGGCTTTCAAGTTGCAAGTGGACTTGGGACCGGAGTTTACTTTGGATGAAGATCAAGTTCCAATCGAGGGCACTCGAAGGCTGTTTACAGTGACAGAACAGGACCGGTTGTGGTTTGTGGTTTCGAAAATACTCCAAGAGGCAGCTATCGTGCCACGTGGGGTGCTGTATCACAGTACGGAGGGCGAATGTATTATCAATCCTTTTTTCGGCGGAATGAATTTGACCGAAAGCATGGGACTTGTGAACTATCAGCATTTTAGAAGACCAATGCACGACGTTAAGGAAAACCTGCTGAAAAGGGAGAATTGCAGCTATTTCACCGACGTGTTTGACTCGGCGGCTGATGGTGTGATTCCAAACGGGAAGAGTTTCGTAGTGACACGTGACCGGGAGAGGGATGTTTTCGTGTTGAAATGTTTGTGCTGGCCTGGGATGTGCAGCTTTCATCGTGTGGAGTCAGGTATTTATGGATTCTTCTACTTCGGTGATGGAAGAAAGAATTGGGACCTAATGTTTATGCTGTAGTGCCATTTAGGAACATGTTGAAATGCAAATAATTCTGGAATAAATTGTTGGTATACTCATTGCTATTGTAATCAAGGTTAACTGTTTACGTTGGTTATGTTTCATAACAATCCCTAAAATACGTATGGCCATTGTATAAACCTCCACTGCTAATCCGAATGCATCCCATAAAGCTTAGAAGCTTGGTATAGCTGATACCACCGTGTCCTGTGTGATACAAACCTTTAACTGAAATGGAAGGGAGGAAAATGGACAAGATGGTCATAGCTGAATTTTAGCGCCGGCCAAACATGTCGATCCGAAATATCTTTTTTGTCCAAAAAATCATGAATTGGTCTAGACTACATGTGTACAAAGTGCAAACCTTTCTCCTCTCCTTTCACTGTGAGTACCATCTATGCTTGAGTCCACTATGCCCTAGTTTAAAGTGGCAATTTATACAAAGTTTCATTTTATCTGTAGCTAAGTTATTTAGAGTAACTGAGTGTACATTAGTTTCCACCACTTTGTGACCTTCTTGTTCAAACGGATTGCTGCATAAAGTACGCATTAAAAAGTGAACTGACTTTCCCAAAATCCACTAATGCATTGTCAATCGTAGTAATCCTGTTGTAATCAGAAAAGAATATTACGCTGTCAGTTGATTTTCAGCTTCACGCCGGAGCGAAGAAATTGGACTTCGTCAGGCACTTCGTGTCCGCCGGATATAGCCGATCCGGCAATTACAACATCCTCTGCATTCTGGAGTGAGGTGAGAACGTCGAACGGAAGCTTGGGCCGTATTTTGAATCTCGAAACGAAGAACTTTTTCTAACAAGCGTTCTTACAAAAACTCGTTCGTTTCGAGATCCAAAATACGGCCCCTGGTTTCGGCCACGCGACAGTGCTAAGCAACCGTAAAGTGCAGCAGAAAGTGAAGAGGAACACCAAGGGCAAGGTGACCTCATCGTTCTGCGCTTTGGGCAAAAAGGTTCTTGGAAGCTGCCAAAACGGTGAAGAAGATGGACATTGTTAGGTGGAAGCAGGCAATCGTCTAGTAGGACAGAGTTCCGGCACAATCACTTCGCTAAAAGCCGTTCGATGGAAGTGGCTTCAACAATTGGAGTTTTCGGGTACGGGCGTACCTGCAGCAATTAGAAGTCCTGAAATCCTGAAATGTCGAGAGGGAAGCGGAGGAAGAAGATTTCTAGAACATTCTGACCACGGACACGGATCCAGTAAAAACTGAGAAGAAGAAAAAGCAACACGAGTCGATTAAGAAGCAGTTGCGGGAAGTGAAAGGAGCTGGTGCTCGAATGGAAGAGGAGGATGTGATTTGCCACCTGATGTTCACCACGCCGTCGTCATACGATGCGGCTACCACTGCTATGGATGCGGTGTCCGAACGGTTGACGATGGATTTTGTCCGGAGGAACTATCCCGACGTCGGAGCGAAGCGGCGCGGCCAACGAGGTGAAAAAAAAACCAAAGAGGCTGCGTTCTCGGGCAAATCCGGCGAGCAAGGTAAGCTGAAATGTTTTAATTGCGGTGGTGTTGGCCACAAGAAGTTTCAGTGCCCGAAGCGCAATGAAAGAAAGGTGCGTAGAGATGCTGCTCCACAGAAGAAAGGTTCGCAGAAGGTAAACATCAGTTCGAAGGTTGTTTCATTTGCTGCTGACGCGACGGAGCAGGTGGCGGTTGGTTCCAAGATGGAATCCAAATGGTATAGTGGGGCCTCCGAACACATGTTAAATGAAAAATATATTTTCGAAAGTCTTCCGAAGTTAGATAGGCCGGTGGTGATTCAGACCGCCAAAATCGGAAGCAACATGTTAGCTAGATTCCAGGGTCGAATTTTTGTTCACGCGCTAGTCAGCGAGCAGACAATCCAGATCAACATGGAGGAGGTTTTGTTCATACCAGAGTTGTCGCTGAATCTATTGTCGCTCAAGCGGTTGGAAGCTACAGGGAAGAAGGTTGTGTTCTTCAATGGTTGTGTAACTGTATAAGCTGACGGTGAGATTGTAGCGACTGGTAGGCAGTCCGAAAAACTCTATGCGATGGATGTTCAGTGTAATCGACGAAATTCTGATACGTAGGCTTTAATGACTGGGAAGGTCGACCGTGAGTTGAAATTGTGGTATCACAGATACGGGCATCTGGGAAATGACAATCTGTTGAAGATTTTGAACAAAAACATGGTTGACGGTTTGATAGTGAATCATGTGAAAGCTAGTGGTTCGGGTGTGAAGTTTCAATGTGAGCTGTGCATTCAGGGGAAGCAGACCAGAGAAGCGTTCCACCGTTCTGATATGGAAGAAGGGATGGTATGGTATAGTATGGTATGGAAGAAGGAAACAGTTCGCGAAGAAAAGCCGGGTGAAGAAGACGAAGATGAATCGGAAGAAGAATCCGAAGACGAGGAATTTCAGGATTTTGAGGAAGAATTACCAGCTGAAACTTCAAGGGAGTCCGATCCGGAAAGCGGTACCGAAGCAGGTTTGTGAAAAGTCGACGGGTTGTCACTCGTCCAAACTGGCACCAAGATTTTTAAATGGACGAGGAACTGGATGTGTCAGCTTTCGCTCTCAGTGCGGAGAACTACGTCTATGGAATTCCTTTGGACATCAACGAGTTGAAAAAGCGGCAGGACTGGCCAATATGGCTGAAGGCTATTCAGGATGAACTCAGATCCTTGTAGAGGAACAAGACCTGGAGTTTGGTGAAGACACCCAGCTGAAGAAAGATTTTTGACAGCAAGTGGGTGTTCAAGGTCAAGCGGAATGTCAATGGAACGATCGATAAATACAAAGCCAGGCTAGTGGCTCGAGGGTTCACCCAGCGTCAGGGCTTTGACTTCGCTGAGACCTACTTACCGGTAGCAAAAAAGGCCCCAGTGCGAATACTCCTTGCGAATCAAGAAGACTGGTACGTCCACCAGATGGACGTGAAGAGTGCGTTCCTGAACGGGATGTTAGAGGAAGAGATCTTCATGCGGCCACCGCCTGGCTTTGAGGCGGAAAATAATCGAATCTGCTGTTTGAACTGGGCCATCTACGGATTGAAGCAATCTTCCCGGAACTGGAATCTTCGTTTCCATGAGTTCTTTAAAAGGAAGTTTTTGGCCGAGTTCGAAATGACGGATCTGCAGGAAGTGCGAAGCGTTCTGGGATTGAATATCCAGTGCAAACGCGAGGCGGACTGCTGACCGATCCGGAACGATTCACGGACAAAAAGTTCCGTGAACTGATCGGATTCCTGATGTACCTCACCGTGACTTCCAGGCCAGACATTTGTGCGGCGGTTAACTAATTCGTCGGTTTTCAGTGTTGTGCAACGGAGGAGCACTAGGTTCACCTGACAAGGGTATTGCGATACATTCGGGTTACAGCAGATCATCAGTTGATGTATCAGCGATCGGAAGCGAAATCACTTACGGTCTTCGTGGATGCAGATTGGGGAAACGATCCAAATGACAGAAGATCTGTATCCGGATTGGTGATCAAACTGCATGGACAAACCCTGGTTTGGTCTACCAAGAAGCAGTCATCTGTAGCGTTGTCATCCTCCAAGGCGGAGCTCATGGCCCTCTGTCTAGCAAGCTGTGAAGCGATGTGGGTCGTGAACCTGCTCAAGTCCGTTAAGCGAGAAGTGAAGGAGCCAGTTACGGGTTTCGAAGACAATCAGCCGTGCATTTCAATCACGTCGGATCCTAGGAAGCTAAAACGGATTTCATTCAGCGTTGATTTCATACGCTGATTTCACCGTGTGCATAAAAAGGTCGAAAAATAGTGCCAAAAGACCGAAGTATGTAAGTTTAGACATATCACGGCTACAAAATTGAATGCAGAACCTCATTGATTGCACAAATATCTCCAAAATTATTGGAGCTGAAGCTCGCTAAGTTACGCGGAGCTTCACTTGAGTGATCGTTCACGAATAATATTCGTTATTCAAAGTCTAATAAATAATACTCAAATAGTAAATGGAGGGCAGCACCAACTGTACCAACAGAAGAACAATAAGGACCCTTATAAAAAATGCGCAATGTCAGATAGACTACCAACGTCAGGGAACGTCCATTAATTACGTCACGCAAAAAATGACCTCTTATAACCACCCCCCTCCCTCCCTTGTCACGTTTTTTGTATGGACCTTCAAATATTTTTGTATGGATCGTCACATTTTCCCAAACCCCCCTCCCCCCTTACTACGTGACATAATTAATGGACCTTCCCTCATCTATGATTTATGTCAAGGATAACTCGATCAAAACGATAAAAAAACATACATAAAGTATTTCCAAGAAAACTGACATGCTTGATTTTTTTTCAATTTTTTTCGTCATATTTACAAACAAAATTTCATAAAAATCTGATATTAAATAAAAATACCGATGTATCACCGTCCAGTTAAAGAGGGCATGAGAAATTATTTTCCTTCAACGTAATTTAGGCTACCAATACAATCTGAAAAATGAAATTATTTCTGGAAATAGCTGTAAATTACTGACCCTTCCCTTTATCTCCATGGAATTATCTGACACATAATTCAAATTTCTTTCTAAAATAAATAAAAACTAACTAACACATATGAACAAAAATGGCCGTGCATCATTTGCTATACATATAGTTCATTACTTTATTGCTTTTATTTTTTATTATTCTTCAAAATACCATTCCATAATCCTTGTTGAGTAAGTTTCAGAAGAAAAATCTGTACTTTCTTCCGTTTTTTTCTTTTAACTTTTGCCATTTGAAAACAACACCATAACGCTCCTACATCTCAACTACTTATATTTTTTGGGATGATCGGATTCCACGAACCGCCGCCTAATTTCCGTGAGTGTATGTAGATGAGCCGGTTGTAAAGTATGAGCTTCGTTCAGTTTCGTCACCACCGTCTCCAAGCGCGGGTGGGCCACCCTGGCAACTTGGCGATGAGGAACTTCCTTGATGTTGCTGCTGTTGCTGTTGCTGATGATGGTGGTGATGGTGGTGTGAGTGTATTGTCCCATCCAATGTCGCACCGCAACCTGCTCCACTTGTAGTGGTCGTCCCGTATGCCATGTTAAAAAGGGCCTCTGGGTCACAGACAAATTTGTAGACGTACCGCTCCCCGGCCACTTTCTGCATGATTCCTTTCTCATAGTAATACCGTAGACTTCGGGATAGTTTATCGTAGTTCATGGCTGGACGGTTCTTCTGAATTCCCCATCGACGGGCAACTTCTTCCGGTTCGACCAGCTTGAACTCCATTCCTCGTCCGGTCCAGGCAATACAACCGGCACTGGACGCAGGCTCATCCAACAGTGCCACGAGAAATTGCCACAGTTGAAGAGACCCTCGACGTTGGTGGAGAGGTCCATTGGGACCGGGCAGAGAGTTCAAAGGAGATGGATTAGTCGTGGTTATGCTCGTTAGAGCCGAGGATCCACCGGCCGTGGAACAATAGTCCGGTTCGGACGAGGTAACTATATCGGACGGTTGTCGGTAAGCGTATCCTTGGTGAAGAAAGCTCTCAGCGGCATCGGTCGGATGGGCCGCCGGGAGACAAGGTGTGTGTTCTAGGGCTGACGAAAGATGGGAGGTGGAATCCGGGAAGATTGAGTGCTGAGCTAGCTGAGGCGATGATGACTGCTGACTTTGGAGCTTTAGAGATGTGTACAGCGGATCGGTGAACATGCGCTCCGAGTAAGTGTGCCATGCTGTAACTGGAAAAGAAATACTTTTATTAGGCTATTCGAACATTTTTTTCTAGCAAATCTGACGGTGGAATCGTCGGTGCAATAAATATTTCATAACCTTCACAAATATCCTCAAGCATGCTCTGTTCCGTGCATAATTAATGTCACTCATTTTCAGATGTATTATTTATTCGCACGCCAACAACCTGTACAGCTTCAGTAGAGTGCAAATCACTGCCTATACTTTGATAGATCCCACGACCCTGTAATGCATAATCGGATTTAGGACGGAATGCTCGAAGTGAACGAGTGCGAGTGAGACTATAAAACATTAAGCGCATTGTTACTCACTCTGACAGGTTACGAGAGTAGTTAGCAGAGAGAAAGATATTAAAGATCAACTAACGACACAAGAAGCGACAGGAGGGGAAAGCCAAATCCCAGCGGGAATTTTCCCGAAAAAGGCAAAAGGCAGCGGCGAAACAATGCGTATGAAAATTTAATCATCCCCCTTTTCCGACCAGGTTTGCTGCTAAATCGTAAAACGAAACGATGAAGGTATTTTCGCTGAGTACGGGGGAGTTTTTGAATAGATTTCTTATTCCGTGATGTAAAGTATCCATCGCGGATTTGTTTTTGGGAATGTTGCATTTACATCGCTCTGCGGTTGCCAGTTAAAATATCAGATTCATTATGAGTATTTTTTTTAAACCTTTTACTTCCGTCCCAAAATTGTAAATGGGTTGTCGGATAACCTTTGAATGTGGTTTCAAACTCTATCACCAACACTATTACTGACCTGAATATATAGATAGAAATAAATTCCATAGGAATGAAACTGGGATGCCTTCGATGATTTATGCCTGCTCAATTTCAATCATTCGTTTGAGTACCTTATGTGGTCCATGGAGTTGGAAACCGGTGAAAACTGCTAGGTGGAGCATTTCTCTTCATATTCGAGTTACTCACTTTAAGGAGTACTGTAGGGTCTCCTACTACACGGTAATTGATACGCTCAACCCAAATTCCTCACCCGGTAAATCATCCACACATATTTATTGGCAAAAATACATGCGAAATTCCACATAATATTAATTTATTCAAACATTAACAGAATCTTCTGAGAAACACTAATTAATTTTATATAGAAAATGAAAAATATGTGGAACAAATAGAAATGTGCACACATAGAAAGTATGTGTGGTAACAACTAGATATCATTTGTCGATTGTATTACAACAAATCATGTGAGGGACACATAGAAATTATCATAGTATTTTTTTATCAGTGCAGACTGATCACCATCTATTTCAGATAATTTTCAGTAAATAAAAAGCTTATCATAGACCCTATCCAAAAATAAGCTTCATTGTATACATTACACTCATATAAAAAATCACATAATCAGTGTAAAATATCCACCAGAAATTCATTTAACTTTCATGCGATTCAGGATATGGAAAATGCTTCACAAATTCAAGTGAATCTTATGTGTGAATCTCTTACCTCTTATAAGTAAAATGTAAATGATTAATCAAATAGAATTTCTTTTTCTATGTGATGTGCATGTAAAATCACTTAGTTTAGTATTGGAACATATATACATGTTTCTACAAATATTTCACTTAGCTACTGTAGGAAGCTAATTGAAATATTTTTTCAGTGTTGTACAGCCAAGAAATCACGTTGTGTCGATGGCACTTCATACATAAATGTGGATACAATCAAAGCAAGCCGAGGAAAATCGCGACAAGTCAATTTGTTTTGCTCCGCCGTTTCCATGTTGGTGAAAGTTACAATTTTACTTTTTGAGAACGTGTTATTGAAAGTTAAATTGAATTGAGGTTGTGTTGAAAAGGATTCAAGAAAGCAGATACCTATATGTACGCTGTACGTAGGTTGCACAAACTTGGCTTATGGTATGGTTACATTATAGTATGTTATATTCGAGGATGGCTATATTCGACGCCTGTGAACAGGTATAGTGTTCGATTTTTTTTTGTTCTGATCTACTGCTGATTCGAACAAACAGGGTAAATCTCTTTCCCTTCTCTATCGAAAACAATGTACAAATAACTGATAAATTGCAGGATTTTTACGGTAAACCGAATGACATTTCCAAACAATTCGTTGGCTTTAAAGCATTTAAAAGCTGCTTGAATGTCTGACATGATGCATGTATTTGAATCTCTATTGGTTCTACGCAAGTGTATAGGAGAACGCTCCAGAATCACTCGTTACCCCTGCCCCCATTTGATCGTTCATTTTTGAACCACCATCGATCCTAAACGAAGTAAGACAAACTCTTCCCGCGAGACACGACCAGCATGAAAACCTTGATACAAACTATCGAAGTTTTGTTTTATCGCCATCCAATGTTTGAAATGATAAGATATTCCAATAGATCAACTTCGAAAAGCTTTACACTTCTTATGATTCTTAAAGGGCACTATTCAGCTTCTTATTGTAAAAATTAATGCAGTGAAAGCATGTAAAGCAATGCATCTAGTGCAATAATTAGTGTACTTCTCATTGCACCAGTTAGTGAAGTAGTATCTAGGATTGGATTTTTTTTAAATTATACTTTGTGCAACGGTTTCTTATTATTTAGCCACCAAACCAATGGGGTTTGGGTCTTAACCATTTTCACGGTTGATTAAATATTGTTAAAGAGTATTTGTAGCTTTATTGACTGACTGACACTCCAGTAAATTTCCTGCCATTGTGTCCCAGTTATATTATCCTTTTGTTTCCGTGCTACTTGTACATGCCCAGCAAGTTGTGGTCACCCATCTGCGGCTTCGTTCCTGAAAGGGACTGCAGGGATCGAGGGTTTGGTAAATGTCGCTATCATGAGCAGCAACTAATACCTGAAATAATTTACCTGTCTAGCCCCTTCCAAACGATAATGTGACCCATTAACCTCGAGCTGGACACGAGTAATTGGCACCCCACTTTACTAAAATCGAAAAATAAAACAATGTTAATTACAATATTGAAAATTGGCTCCGCAAAGTGTTACACACGCCTGACACTAACAAATAAAAGAACTGATTAAAAAAAAGATAGATTTTAGTAAAAGAAAAGTATTTTAATAATTTATGAGCCCTCATTTGGTCTTCAGGCGCTGTAGGCGCTTCGGCATGCCCTTCACCAGGTTCTTTAGGTGCTGTGGATCAAGCTCTTCCCAGGCCTGCTTCTGGGCTTCAAAACAGTTGAACTTATCGGTAACACCAGTTTTGTCAACCCTGGCATCTAGAATCGCCCACAAATTCTCGATGAGGGTGAGGTCCGGGCTTTGTGAAGGCCATTCCAGCGGTTTGATCCTACAAGTACTTCTTGGCAGCATGCTTTGGGTCGTTGTCCTGCTGAAATACGAACTTCTCTTCAAGACCCGTCTGGAACCTCTAGACTTTCTGGCAGGATGTTGATAAAGGAATCTGTCGTCATTATCCCGTCGATTTTCACGAGGCTACCCACTCCACTCCGCGAAAAACACCCCCAGACCTTCACATTTCCTCCTCCATGCTTCACCGTGTCTTGAATGTGGCGGTCCTGAAGCTCCTGTGTATCCGATCTGCACCACACACGAACCTTTCCGTGAAAAAGCTCGAATTTTGAATCGTCCGTCCAGAAAATCATTTTCCAGCATGCTCAATAGCAAACCTGAGCCGTTTGACTTTGTCTGGCTGATAAATGGGCGCTTCCGGGCAACTTTGTTAATCAGTTCCTGTGCTTCAAGACGGCGACGAACAGTTCGGCTAGAAACTGATAGCTGAAGGGTTTCCTGGATCTCACGGACAGTTACTTTTGGGTTTTTCTTGACTTCGCGCATGATCTTGGTGTCCGTTCGTGTATCTGTTTCGCGCTGCCTTTCTCAAGCACTGCCTTGCTAATACTGTACTTCCTAGCGATAGCACGGTGCGATTTACCGCTTTGCACATCATGAATCTCCAATTTTCGGATACTCAAGGTAATTGCTTTCGAAATGTGTATGTGTATGTGTATGTAGGAAGCCACCATCCTAGCGTGGGCCTTGGCAAGGCAATTGCTTTCGAAATCACTACGTTCTCCATTCTTTCAACTGAATCAAACGCGATCACGTTCAAATGTTCAAATGCAGGGGACCTTCGACGGAAACTTATCGAAAACATGAGCACTTTGTCTTGACTTTGTTTTTTTTTAATACGAATGGATTTTTAGTTCTTTAAGTCGAACTCTTTTTTTTATTATTCCATAAGGGGAACTTGAAAAGAAAAAAAAATGTATCAAAAAAGAGAACAGTGTGTTTACTTTAATTTGAATCAAATAAATGAGAGAAATTCAACAAACGATGAGGTGGGCACTTTATTTTGCCTTTCAGTGAATATTTAATCCTTCCCTATCACACCATGATGAGATATAATTTAACCAAATTATGAGATGAATTTTCGAATGCTCCATCAATGCCAAGGAAAGCAGTTAATGAAATTTGTTCTGCTTGACAAAAATCTTTCGTGTTTTGTAACTACAGCATATAATGCTGATACTATTGATTCACCTTTCCATAAGTTATGCAAACTGGTATGTGCTTAGAGGGTTTATGCAACGTACATATAATAATTTTATGTATATGTCAAGAAAATATTTAATAGTTAAACGATACGTTTATAGGCCTGAAGAATTTTCGTGTACCCTTTTTATCAACCTTTTTACCCTTTTATCAATTTTCAGAAACTTAGAAACTTAGAACACGTCTAAAAATCGCCCCTTCTGCAGTAGCACAGGAAAAAATCTATCCCTATCAGGTGGATAAAAATGTTCAAAGGCTGGAAAATGCATGTGTTCACAATTTTTAAAAGGAAAGATTATCAACACCATCTTCAGAGGCTATTACATTCTACATTATTCGCAGAATATTATAATGCTGAGCGGTTCCATATCATTTCAGCAACGAGTAATTTTCATATTTTTTGATTTGCATGAAACCTTGCATACACTATAAATTAGAAGAAAAATTAGTAATCTCCATTTAATTCCAACTACCTTTGCTTATCTTCGACAGATACGCGTATTTCGTCTACAATGTGCAGACTTCTTCAGTGTCTCGTACTAATAACTCGACTGGGTTATTACAGTCGAGTTATTAGTACGAGACACTGAAGAAGTCTGCACATTGTAGACGAAATACGCGTATCTGTCGAAGATAAGCAAAGGTAGTTGGAATTAAATGGAGATTACTAATTTTTCTTCTAATTTATAGTTACAAGTATTCCACTAAACAGCTCAAACTCTCTAGGATTCTTGCATACACGTTTTTGGGGAAGAAAAACGCCGTTTTGCATACTTGGTTCGCCATTTTGAATCTAGCCTTACTTATGAGAAGGGCCTATGAAAAATGCACATGATATCTTCAAAAAATTGTATCTCGGAAACGGTTTATCCGATTGGTTTGGTGTCTTCGGCGAAATTTTAGACAATTGTTGGTGCTATATGGAGAAAATATGCACGGTAAAAAAAAGTTTGGTTTTTGTGTTTTGAACTAAAATATAGATTTTCCCTTAAAAGTGACCTGTCAATAATTTTTTAATTATTTTTATGTTATAGCTGACTTGAAATGCTATCTAGTGCACAGTAAGTTGTTCTGGAGAAAAATAGGTTACAATGAAAAAAAATTTTTTTAAAGAATTACAATTTTCAAAAAAGCTATTAAGAAAAGTCAAAAAAGTTTGTCACTCTAATTTTATGAAAGTACATTAAATTTGCAAGCAAAAAATACCTAGATAACATTTTTCTAAGATGCACCGTTTAGAAGATATTACTGATTCAATATTGATTTTTTGATAACTTAATAAGTTTTGGCCCTTTTCGGATGTACTCCGTGTTTTTTCAGTTTCAAAAGTATTTTTTTCGGAAAGATTGGAAAATTTTGAGTTAAAATGACAGTGACAGCTTAAAGATTCGAGTGAAATTCTCTGCCTTAAAAGTATTTTGAAAAACAAGTTACAAAATCCCACTATCAGGAACAATGATTTCTTCCAGTTATTTTTGGTGTATTGTGTTGAAAATGTGCATTCAACTCTTGCATATCGCCTAACAGTTTAATCCATTTAAACTGGATGTGTTTATACTGTGCACATTTTCTCTCTATTGCCGAACATTGCCCCAGACATCAAACCGATGAGACAACTCGATTTCGAGATACACCTTTTTGAGAACTGCAAATGCAAGCTCCTCAATTAACAAGATTCAAAAGAGCGAATTAAGCTTATTTTTCAGGGATGGTGATTGTGCGCAATGAAAAATAACATTATATGTTGGATATCATCAGTTTATTTTTATTCCTGTACTTTTATAAAATTATTGTTTACACAACTTTCTTAACAATATCGAATATTTTGGCATCCTTGTCAGGACAGTTTGAATAAAGCTTTGCCTTTATTGTATTTTCTGATAGAGGAAGAAATGAGTGGAATTTTTGAGTTCCTTGAATTGTTTTTGCATTGTTATATTGATTATTTAGCTGCAAAGACATATTTTCGTATTCTTCTGTAGTAGAATAACAAAATGACAACTTTGTAAGTTCTTCTTCTTTTCGTTTGTTTGCCCAATTAAACAACTCTCTTGCAGTCTTTATCGGGTGTTCGCGTTCTTTGGCTAAACTTGCTCTGGTAGCCATGCGTTTTATCGTACCTCCAATAGCATCGCATGGACCTTCTCCGTGCGATGTTGCGAAGAAATGCCATTCAGCGTCAATACCATACTTTGACTTAAATTTACAAAGGCTAGAAAAGTTTTTTCGGTTTTTATACTGTGAAGCAGCACCATCTGACATAAAATAATTTTTTTTAATGTTTTTATTTTGATCAATTTGTAAAAAAGTTTATCATTTTATCAATAAACAAATTAACAGCGACTGAATCATGTCTTAGTTCTTCAGAAATTATAATGAAGCTAAAATGTTTAATTTGCATATTTTCAGTATAATATATTACGAAAGGATGGATTGTGGCCTGTTGCACGTTCCAATGGTGTGATTGAACTTCATCCTGCAAAATGAAGCTGTAATTTTCAGAAAAGTCACAAATAGCTAAAAATTCACCATCTTGCAAGTTTTGTTTTGTAGTTTTCAAAAAATTGGATTGTTCGGTTTTTACAAAAATCATGCGGAATCAAACTTTCTAATTTTGAGCTGAAAAATGAAACAAACTCATCGGTTTGCTTTACAATAGTTTCTAAATCACATCTGTCAGTGGTAACCCATTGTTCGAATGAAAGCTTTTCAAACGAAGTTTTCTTCCAGTTGTTTCAATAAACTGTCATCTAAAACTGAGGTATCTGGGCAGTTTACATCTTCGTAGATGGCAATGAGTTGTCTTATTTTCGCAAAGTACTATCATTCGTTAATGTTTTTAGATCATTCAAGACATTGTATTTTTTAAGCTATGTAGAATTAAATTGACATTTTCATGCGTAGTACAAACGCAAACATTATGTGTGTTTCTGTGATAGTCAATAGCCTTGGCCGGAGGCTTGCAAATGATGAAAACCCTATTTTTACATTGACGTACATTTCATTAAAGCGATTAAAAGCTTCTCTCAATGTCATCATTAACAATCTTTTCTGAACAGCTAATCTCTTATTTCCTGTCTTTACGCTAACAAAATCTCTTTGGCCTGGCATTGCACGGCTTATATCATCGTCCTCAAAAAAAATTCAAAACCAGTTCTTTTGTTTCATTACTCAAAGCTTTTCCTGAGCTTGAACCTTGAGATGAATCAAATACATTATCTCTTTCCTTTCTTGCATCTGATGCCATATTTCTACTCGTTTCAAATTCGTCTACAATTTTTTGTACTGACCATGATTTTGGTAACAATGATAAAATTAATAGTTTTTCTTTTACATTAATTGTTATTTTATATATTCTCCGTGCGAGGAGTAACGATTATGATGTTGAAGGAGATGTTCGCTCATCACCATGAGGCACCAAGAGTGAACAACAATGTTTTTGGCTAGAATTGAAAGATATGAAGAAAGTTTTGATAGTTCCGCTAGTGTGCGGCAGGCTCGGAAACATAGCAGATGTTTTAGGAAAGGATTGAGACGAAAAGGGCAGTGTGTACAGTGGTACTCGAACCAACGACATTTTGCCTAACATCCCACTGC
>JASCZW010010844.1:0-34535 GCA_034211315.2 Aedes japonicus | reverse complement strand
TCCATGAGCGATTTTTGGTTTTCGGTCAGATTGCCGTGCGTGGGTGGGAATAATCGCCAGGCGATGGTTGGACTGCCTGGCCGATGCCGCTCCGGCGGAAAACAAATTTCAAAATTGTGCACCTCGGCGTGAGATTTAATCGAAATTGTTCGACCAATGTAACATTATAACCACGCACTGCACTGCTAGACGGTAGCCTAATGGTCCACATTTGAACGTTTCGAACACAGCCCGGTGCGTTGTTTACTAATGATGATCATCATCAGCCAGAAACCACCAAGCGTCATGCCAGCCAGTGATTTCCGAGTGAGTTGCAAACCTAACGGAAACTATATCCGATTAGGCTAATCCCTGGAAATGGCTATGGTGGATCTCTAATGAAATATGTTCAACCTCTTGTGCCCTCTGTGCCAGTTCAGCTCGATGCCGGCCCGTCGGTGTTGATTCGAATGACAGCGTAGGCGAGAACAAACCTGGAGGGTACTTCATTATCATATTACACAATGCAATTTATTCTAATCATTGATAATCAGTTCTAAAACGCACTGTAATGCGCCCGTTCTGGACGTGTCTGGCGGCACAAGTTAACCCTGTGAACACCGAACTGTTGATCCGTAGAAGCTTACTGTAAAATATCGCTTTTATTACCGTTGCTGCTTGTCGGACCCTAATCGGTACAGAAATCAATGACGTTACTGTTATTTGCAGCGTGAAGTGACGTGGCAAAATTATGTTCTTGAAAAAGTATAAGATACCGGTGCGTCGAATTTTCGAGCACATGGTCAAGGGAAGTGATTCATGCCCTTACCGACTATTGTTGTTCAACCCATAGACTATTGCCAGCATTATCATATTCATTGTGGGAACAAACCGTAGGATGATTACGTCCGGAGAGTAGAATCGGCGTTTATTGAATGGAAACCAAATCACAAAACGCCGGTTCGGATGCAATGGTGAATTGTATCAAGCACTGACTTGTACAGGTCAGTTGATGTTAGGGTGATTCGAGAGCGATTCAATAAAATTATGGAAACTTTCGTTGAGCATCTCAAATAGCTGATTGACAATATGTTTGACTTGGTTGAACAACTAAGTACAGGTATACCTTGATTATAAGTACCCTCGATTTTATGTACTTCTGTTTTATGTACATATTTTTGGTACGTTAATTTTATGTTCTGAAACCTATATTTTATTTAAATTTGGTTGTTCTTCACATAAAATAACACATCTGAACTATATAAGGTAAAGTAACAGTTTTTCAGTTGGAATTGGAAAACACCAATCATAACGAACGGACTTGTCATTGGAAACTTATTTTAAGTACGGGGCTAACAACAAGTTGCAAGGCCATGTTTTAGCTATATGATTCTGTTGTAACCTTTTGTTGACCTCGTGCTTATGAAAGGTTCCCGAAGTATTAAAACCAATTTCCGCCCTATTCAGCAATACTTCGACAGTTTCCGGTTCAAACGGTAAATCTACGTTACTTTTTTTATAAACGTTTGGTTGGTTCACTTTAAAAGGTTCAAATGTTCTTTGGCACGATGAACATTGGATCCAAAATCCTGAATCAAAGGATGTGCTTTTTTCCTAGTTGCACAACAACTAGAGAATATTGGCACAGCATAAAGCAGGGCCAGTCTTAAAATTTGTTTGAATACTAGAAGTTTGTTCTTTAAACAAAGTTTGGATTTTCTGTTTATGAGAGGATAAAAACATTTATAGACACTATCATATAAATATTTCATGGGAATGGGAGGGACCATCAGGGCACCCGATTGAAGCACTCTGGATGGGGAGAGTGGAAATGCCAACTCTTCATTGCTAACAGTTTGCGAATAGAGGTCGGGCTCTTCTCCCCGCCCAATGGGGCGTCCTCGTGTTAGATGGCTTGCTCTTTTGACCAATTGTTCAATCTTGTTGTTGGAAGGAGATTCTTTATATCCCTGTGGATACGTATAAGTGATGTTGCTCTATCGATCCACCCAACCCCTTTTTGGCCCTTCACTACAATGGCATGATTAGGATAATCAGTGGTTATTAAAAAGCTTGATCAAGTCTCAACAGAGAGGAGAGCCTATTGCTGTCGGACGTAGTTTCCGTGCTGCAATGGGTGGTAGTACATATCATACATCATACATCATAAGAGGATAAAAACATCTTATGTGCTTATTGAATGCTTGAATGCCCAATGTGATCTTTAAAAGTTAATTTTAGATCAAGCATCAGTCCATGATAATTTACTTGACTTGGCCAAGAAATTGGAACTCCGTTCATAGTGACCATATGACTATTACTTGGTTTCAAAAATGCAGCTCTAGGCTTGTGTGGGAATATTTTAAGTTGATTTTTGGAAGCATTAGGAAAAATCTTCCATTTTTTGAAAATAATCTGAAAAAATATCCAAGCTTTTTAGTAGCCTCCTGGATATAACACGAAAACTTTTTCCTTTAGCGGAAATGCCTGTGTCATCAGCAGAGCAAGATTTTTGACACCCCTGAGGTAAATCAGGGAGATCTAAAGTGAAAATGGTATATAGTATTGGCCCAAGTATACTACCTTGAGGGACACCAGCTCTAATGGGCAATTGAACAGATTTAGAATACTGATAATTTACTTGCAAAGTTCTATCAGTTAAGTAGTTTTGAACTAATTTCATGATATAAAGCGGAAAATTGAACTTTTTCAGTTTTGCAATCAAACCTTCATGCCAAACACTGTCGAATGATTTCTCTATGCCTAGAAGAGCAACTCCAGTGGAGCAGCCTTCAGCTTTGTTTGTACGTATTAAATTTGTAACTATCAAAAGTTGATGCGTAGTTGAATGCCCATGGCGAAATCCAAACTGTTCATCAGCAAAAATTGAGTTTGAATTGATGTGAAGCATCATTCTATTCAAAATTATATTTTGAAGAAATCAAACTGATCGGTCGGTAGCTAGAAGCTTCAGCCGGATTTTTGTCTGGCTTCAAAATTGGTACGACTTTTGCATTTTTCCATTTATCTAGAAAGTATGCTAGATGAAAACATCTGTTAAATAGTTTTACCAAGAAAGACACAGTACTCTCAGGGAGTTTTTTGATGAGGATATAGAAAATGCCATCATCACCTGGTGCTTTCATATTTTGAAATTTTTTAGTTAAAGTTCTTACTTCATCCAAATCAGTTCCCCAAGAATCATCAAAAATATTTTCTTGAGAGAAAATATTCAGATACTCCCTGGAAACCTGATCCTCAATAGGACTAGTAAGACCCAAACTGAAATTATGGGAGCTCTCAAACTGCTTAACAAGTTTTTGAGCTTTTTCCGCATTTGTGAGCAAAATTTTATCACCTTCCTTAAGTGCTGGTATAGGCTTTTGAGTTTTTTTCAAGATTTTAGATACGTTTGGAACTCGGATCTAATTTTGACACATTATTTGTTTGTTGTTTGTTCCTCAGAGCAGAGAAGCGTTTTTTAATTTGCTTTTGTAAATCCCGCCATATGACTTTCATAACGGGATCACGTGTTCTTTGATATTGACGCCTACGTACATTTTTCAGACGAATCAAGAGCTGAAGATCGTCATCAATTATAACTGAATCGAATTTAACCTCGCATTTAGGCACTGAAGCTAGCTCTTGCTCATAACTATTGAAAAGACCAGAGATTCAAGAGCATTATTAATTTCATTGCTTGTTTACCATGGAACATTAGGATCAAAGTTGTACTCCATAAATGTTCGATGTTGATGGTAGTTGAAAGTAGAACTGATGGAATAAAAAATGATTTCTTGAGATGTTTCAAATATAACTGGAAGATGATCAGAACCGAAATCAGCATGGGTAATCAATTGTCTACAAAGTTGACATGAATCAGTTAGGACCAAATCAATAGTTGAGGGATTTCTGACTGAAGAAAAGCAAGTTGGACTGTTTGGGTATTGTATTGTGTAATAGCCTGCAGAACAATGGTCCAATAGTATATTACCATTGGCATTGCTTAGAGAATTATTCCATGAGCGGTGTTTTTTTGCATTGAAATCACCAATAACGAAGAATTTGGACCTGTGACGGGTAAGTTTCATATCTGACCAGCTGCTACTGGCCAGTGCATTGAAATAGCAAGAGGCAGCTATAAAAGTAAATTGGCCAAATTTTGTTTCAACTGAAACCTCCAATGTTTCAAAAACGTTTGTTTCAATTGAAGAAAGAATGTGATGTTTGATACGCCTATGGACAATGATGGCAACGCCACCACCAGCTCCATTACGGCGATCATTGCGGTAGACAAAATAATTTGATCTCATTTGACCTTATGGGCAGGTTTGAGATAAGTCTCAGTTATAACAGCAATGTGCACGTTATGAACTATTTAAAAATTGAACAGCTCGTTCTCGTTATCCTCCGATGGATCTGACATTCCAGTCAAAATATTTAATGACTTAAAATTCATTACTGAACTTCAATGTCATGGACAGTATTATTGGCAAATTTAATACCAGTTTGAATAGCATCAGGCATGGAATTAGTTTTTAAAACATATCGGTTATCATGTCGATTAACGATTGCCTGTAAAAATTCTAATTTAGGAGCGGATAAATCAAATTCATCAGAAGTCCCGTGGGAATTTTGGTTAGAGGACTCCGTGGGAGTTTGGTCTTGGCTCCTACCCGCTGACAACGGGCTGCATCATGGTGGGTCCATTTACATGCGTTAACATTGCTAACATTGTTGAGCACACGTTGGTAAAGCTCAGGGTTTGCAGAATGAACCCTCAATGTTGGTACCTGCAGGTATCGAAATAGTATTTGATCCTCGTTGAGCGTTTGAGAGTTGCGGATGGAAAACTTTGTCCACTGTTTCTACCGACGGTTTGGTAGGAATTTGTTCTTGGCTGATCGATGTTAACAGCTGCATAAATGGGTAGTAGCTGGTCGGGAACGCCTCTTGCTTCCTACCCTGTCGTTTAGTGCGCGACTGCAAAATTGCTTTTGCGAGGTCTTGCATTCCCAAAATTTAATTTATTGGTTTTCACCACAGGTCGAACGATTTAATTTTTGCAGGATCGTCCTTCACAGGGCAGTTGTCACTTTGTTGTTGTGAGGAATCACCACAATTCATGCATTTACCAACCATATGGCAATGCTTCGTTTCCGTGACCCCATCCCTGGCACTTACGGCACCGGGGTGAGGCTTTGAAGTTTGCTCCAGGCTCTCTTGAAATGTTCCCAATTTCCACTGACGCCATGAAGCAAAAGGCTAGCTTTTTCTAATATGCCTTAAGGTTATTCGAGTTCACTTGACTTGGATTGAACTAAGAAGAAACCATCGTGAAATCCCTTGCGAGTATTCACCACTGGGCGGACCTTTCAAGACAACCTGAAAAGATGCTCAGCTTTGGTGTCCGTATGTGAAGAAATTGTATTGCTTCTGAGTGAGATACTTCAAGAAGACGTTTGAATCACGTCTAAGGTATGTACAAGCAGAGCGGCATTCACCACTGTCTGAAATTCTAAGCGTAGTCATGTTACACCTTCAGCAAGTGTGGAGATTTCCTGCGAAAAGCATGGAAATCCGAAATTGACAGCACAATAGGGAAGTTTTTACTTTCTCAGTCGAGATTTAAGTTTAATTTAATTAAGTTTTGGTTAGATGATGGACCACTCTTATCATCTGAGAGAATATCAAATTGATTGCTCACATTCATTTGATTTGAAGGCGTTTACTTTTATTTACCATAGTGGCAGAAGAAATTACTCCAAATCGATGCTCAAGAATATAACTTTAAGAATCCGAAGGACCAAAGAGGAATTTTCCAATGCAATATCCAAGCTGGGTTACCCTAAGGGCCTGAAAGAATCAAAAAGGAATAAGAGGAAGTCTAAAAATTGTAGGTTTAATTTTGCACTGAAAAGTGCTGTTTAAAATTTGTAGCGTAGGGTAGCAATAGTACTTCCTTCAGCAAATAGAAATAGAACCGCACGGCTTGAGAGCACAATGCAGACTGATGCCACTTATAATAAATATGCATATTATACATCATGCCCCCGTGGGATATAAAACCAAAATCGCAAAAGTTTAACACGGTTTGTTTTTCGTGCCTCGATTAAACCAACTGCCAATTACAACGTACTGTGCAGCAACCTCATCAAGTTGTTTTTCTATAGAGCGTCCCAGAAAGAAAGGGCCCAACTTGAGTTCGTTAAAAAACAAGTGAATTTTTATTTATGTCAATTTTAATTCTTACAAATGGTTTCCCAACAGTTCATGAAAGATTCTTGATGACCTTTTCAAGTATTAGTAAGTTCTCGAACTTTTCCTCTGACGTTCTTCATAAAGTTTTGAACAAATTGATAAGCAACGATTTAGACACTCTTGTCCAATCTCATCAGCTGTTTAGTCTTTCGATGTAGCCCATTAGGGTCTTTCGTGAAGTTTTTTGTTTGAAGTTAGTCTTCAATTTTGTAAAACATCGATAATCACTTTGTGAGAGACGCAGCACCATCCTTACTGTTGATCTAAATTGGCGCAAATTGTATTCCAAGCATTACTAAAAGTTGCTTTGTTTTTCCAATAAAAAGGACTGCGAATACACTTTGTGAGTGGTCCAGACTGCATTCCTTCTATTGGTTTGAATTGGAAATCGGGTGTTTTGAAATGGCTTTTCCAATGAGTATCTTCCGTCAAACTTTGTGAGAGGTCCCAGAGGATCCATTGCTGTTGACAAATCGACTCTTGGGCGTCATTTTGAAAAACCTTGTTTTCCCAATGAAAAACCACCATATCCCTTACAGCATGTTATTGTTGATTGTTGACTGTCGATTTAAATCGGATTTCATTATTAAGACCATGTCTTCAGAATGAAATTTGATAAAATAGCAGAATCAGACGACCCAGATCTAAGTATGAACATATAAAAATACGATGAAAATGAAACGTAAAGCGTCAATAACCACACAATTGAAATCGCGTTGCTGTTAAACGCAACCTAAGACCACCCCTACCACCCTTGAACTTTGCATATTTGTGTGTAGGAGGGATGGGGTGTATTACTTTGTGCCAATGCATCGTTCTTTTCTTTTCAACCGACGTCCCAACCGACGGCACGCTCTGGCCCAAGAAGAGCCTGCATACAATTAGAAAACGCCTGTGTTCCAGCCCAGGAAAGCGGATAACAAAGAAATGCATTGACTTTCTACATAATAAATACATATGCTTTCTCGCCAAGGAAAGCCTCCGACACAATCCTATCCAACTTCCAACTCTAGATGTCTATGAAGGTAGCATGACTTCTCAGCATCTTCTTATGTAGACATCTAATCAACACTTCCCTCACATCCCTTGCTGATTAAAAGGACCTGGCCAGGTTTTGTGCAAAGAAATCGATGGATGAATAACCTGTCATGCCCAAGGCAGCTCTTCTGGCGCTTCCATCGTCTCTACAACAGCCAACCCAGGATTATGTATGGTCGGAAAATGCTATGCTATGCTAACAGTTGGAATCTGTTAACCTGTTAGACAAGTGCTGAGAGATAAAGGTAAACACCACGATGCAGCCATAAAAAAAAACAATTATCAATTGATTGCGGCCCCGAATGCGTTCATACTTTTTGGAACAGTCTTTATGGTTCATTATTCATGACAATACACGCCTATTTTCCACACAAACGGATATCATACTACGATCACAGAGAACAGACATTGATGTACATATACCATTTCTTGAAAAACGTGTGTAAACGTAAATATGGGCAGCCGGTATAAAAAGCAAGTGCAGAGAAAAACAAACAAAACTTTTCAGGTTATGTCCTAGGCTTTTTAATAATAAAGATTAACATGACAGTTATCGCACAACTGCAGCGCCGCCTACCAGGAGCATAACGACCAACATTTGAAATGTCGGTTTGAAGTTTTACACAAGTAGCAGACCGAAGATGAAAGTTTGTTCTCCGTGCTACGATCGTCATCTTCTCATGATAATCACAGCTCATAAATGAGGGTGAAACACTATGTCACTCAATACATCGTACGGTCACTCTACCTTTTGTAACAAAACTCTGAATGACAATCCGAGAATATGGTAGGAACAGAGTTTATTATTTAGTCAGTCACTAATGGTACTATTTTGCAAGTAGGGTGTGAGTGTATTTACTGCTAAAACTATGTTAAGCTCAGTACTTATTAACAATCTTCATTTTTTCATGCATTAATATAATTACAATCATAGTTTACACCCAAATACTATTATCAATCTAAAATATTTAAAATTGATTATTTCACTTTCGACCGCTATGTATGAAATTAAAACAAACAACTTCCAAATTCTGATCCTTCAATTTCATTGTGTATTAAATTCTTTACGGCGCGTATCTTTGTGTACCGAACTTAAAGCAGCCGCTCAACTGTTCAAAAGAGATTTGGTGTCCGTGTGAACCGGTGTGAAAGGTGGTCTTCCGTGGTACAAAATAGCTGTTTTATCTGTCATTGACCAACGGCAACTCTTTTTACCTGGAGCTTTTACCCCATTATATAAATTCAATATTGAATGCAAATGATGACCATTTGCTAGCTGGAGAAGTAAAATGATGGTCAATAACAATGACCATCAATTATTTTTTGATGATATGATCGTATCACTTGAAAATTGTTAGTGATGAAAAAAAAATGATGATGAAGATAAGTGAGGTAAAATTATCTCTCGGCTGTTATTTCATGCTGGTGAGAAGGTTGATAGTGTCGCCTTAGTAGTGAACAGAAAATATCTCACTGGTCAATATAAAGGCTATCAGTACCGGAATGGAACGCAGAATTGGTTCTTCTGCTTCTTGAAGGATTTTAAGAGGATTCTTGCCTTGGCATGTTGGACCTCGCCAGTCGTCACGAAAACATGAGCGGCGCTGAGCTTGAGCAGTGCGCGTTCATCCAATACGCGCTATCCTTCTCGTGTTTATGTTCACCGAGCACGTCGCACACGAGAGAAACGGATGAACGCACCGTGTTTGCACTCAGATTCGGGCTCAAGTACAAAACTCGAGATCAAGTGTAAACCGTGCCTCTGCTCGATCAGCGACGGGTGAAGGCAACGGCCGATTATCCTGTTGCGACCTTGAGAAGAACGTTTTGTATGAAAATCTTTATTTTGACAACACATCATAGTCCGCCAATTACCGCAATGGGATAAAGCTTTTGAAATATTATTTCATGTACCCTTGCTGAACTGCTTTACAGGTTGGTCATCATGAATTATTCCTAAATAAAAACAAAATAAATAGATTTTCCAAAGAACTATTCTCCAAGTCACAGTTTTATTACATTTTGAAACCTTTTAATGTCTTTTGAATCTTAAACGATTAGAGCGATACAATTATTTCAGTTATTTTTTTTCTAAGATCGTCAGCGAAAAAGAAAGGTAAAAAGTCAGTTTATTTAATAAACTATGGAACTAAACTATTGAAGACAAGTTATCATGTTTGCCCTACAAAATGTTGAGCTATGAGTTTCGATCCTATACAGAAAAAAATAATGAATTTTAACAGGCGCGTAAAATTCACCCTCGTTTAATTTCATGCCCAAGAAGGAGTAAACAACGAAATTGTTTGCAATCTTGCATGCGCCATACAACAATATTTGCGATCTTTTATACAACAGGCTAGATTCGGGTGTAATCTGACTTAAATTTACATGAAATGTCCCATTGTTTTCTGCCAAATCAAGCATTCCCTTTATGTGCATTAGATAACACAGAAAAGTCAATGTTTCTTTTTATCTGTATACAAAGCGCCAAAACTGTTCTTTTTGATCTCTTACTCCTTTGGAATTCTTATTTTGCGTTGTATGAATCACAACGATGTATGATGATTTTTTTTAAACTAGGGTGCCTGAAAAGTCCTTTCAATTTCCTGCAGATGGCGTTGGTAATTGCCAATGTGAACTATTTTCTATGAACTTTTATGAACATTCATTAGTGACAACAGTAAGAAGAGACCGATCAGCAAGTTTTTTTTATTAAATGGAAAAATCCGAGTTTTGAGTATTGATTAATTACTATTTTATGCGCAAGAGAACAACTGCCGAAACCAAAACCAAGCTGAATAAGTATTTTCCAATCTCTGCTCCGTCGATTCAAACGATTCGTAAGTGGTTTGCTGATTTTCGTTGTGGCCGTACGAGCACCGTTGACGCACCGCATTCTAGACGCCCAAATGAGGTCACTACAACAGAGAACGTCGATAAAATTCATTCCGTTTTGGGTTTGAAGAAACGCAATCGTGTTACAACCTCTCAGGAGAATTTGAGCAAGTTTACAAGCAATCTCAAGGAGTTTGTGCACCGACTCATAACCATGGATTAAACTTGGATTCATTACTACACACCGGAGTCATAGCAGCAGGCAAAACAGTAGGTTTCACCCGGCGAAAGTGCTCCGAAGCGCCCGAAAACACAACAATTGGTGGGAAAGGTTATGGCCTCCGTATTTTAGGATGCACAAGGTGTAATATTCATCAAAATCCGACCTGTTATGTATTTTGAAGTAAAGATTTTTTAATCGAATTTTTTAAACAACGAAAGAGAACAGATTTGAAGTTGTAACTTGTCCTGACGCCTGGAATATAAGTTTGCATTTAAGAAAAATGGACAAAAATGGTTGATTTTTCATGGGTTTACCTTCACCCACTCTTAAAAAACTACCCATGCAGTATCAATCACAGTAACCCATGAGGCAGCAGACAAAAATTGACAGCTCCATCAGTCCAACTCAAACCGTGATGGCAAAAACAGTGAAGGAACTCCGTTCAGAATTGTGCGCATTCAAAGAACGTCATCGCTGCGTGCGCTTGGCCGGAAGTACCTGGCGAACATACATGTCAGGAAGTGGATGTCAGATCCACTGGTTTCGTAGCTGTAGGCAATGACGCAGCGGCAGCGATTGAATAAGATGGTCAACTCGATTTCTCCGGCGAATCGCGACGTGGCGGTGATGATAGACGACGAGACCTATCTTACCCTGGATGACAACGACTGGCAGTGCAATTCCCCCACGAAGGAAGTGAGCTCCGACGTGAAGTTCATTTCCCACACCAAGCTCCCCATAGATGGTGCTGCTGTGGCTGACAATCAACAAGAAGGGGATGTCAAAGTCGCTCTTCTTTTGCTCCAGACTGGCCGTCAACGGCCGTTAAATGTATCGCACGAAATGCCTGCCGGAAGTTTGCGTCGTTCATCAAGAAATACCATAATGGCGAAGACGCGGTGTTTTGGCCGGATCTGGCATTGGCCCACTACTCGAAGTGATTGTTGAAGGAGATGAAGCGGCTGAATATTGATGTGGTATCCAAGTCAGCGAACCCGCCCAACGTACCCCCCTGCGTCCAATCAAAAATTTCGGGCCAACCTAAAGCGTAAGATCTACTCCAACAATTTTGTCGCGAAAACTGAGGAGGAATTGATGAATAAAATGAAGAATGAGAAAGAACTCAAAAACATGCCTATACGCATGTTTTCATCAGCCATGGCGAATGTTTCGGTTAACTGCCGAAAGGCTGCTCGCAAGGGCGTAGATTTTTTTTGCAAGTATGCTTTAATAATTATCTTCCATGGAAAATTTATCAAAAGCAATTATCTGTCTTAGCTTTTTTTATCACCATCCAACAAAAAAGTCCATTTCTTTAAATGCAACCGTTGGGTCTACTGTTGTTATAACACTAGAAACAATTTTGTAAATTTAAGGCTTTCATATCCCGGATTTCAGTCTCTTGGCTAAGTTTCAAGTTTCAAATCACTCGTCGTATTAATTATTTTTAAGAGTGTACCGTTTTGAGAGTTAAATTCTGCGTAAAAACTAACAATTTTCACCTGACTATAAACGTGTTTGATTTAACCATGGTTGCGATTGTAGTCAACCATGGTGGGGTTGATATTAACATGAAGTCTGTCCAATATACCACATATGTTTAAGGCTTTTTTTATAAACGACGTAAATTTGACTGAATTTTTATATATAGTAGTTTTTAGAATAGCCATAGTCGGGTTAAGCGGTAGTTTTTCTGTAACATTTTTTCAGTGCCTAAAACAGGTTCAAAATGCGGTCAGTTGTTTTTTCTTTTAACCCAAGCATTCCATGTGACAGTTCTTTCTTCTTGGTTTTTCATCATAACACTTATTTCGTGTGTGGATCATTGATAACATTAGCCTCTCTCAAAACCACCGGAAGATCCAAAGAACCGAGTGTGAATTAGGATTTTACCGCTTAAATAAGGTTGACATTAACATCCATAACACCCCCATAACACGATTAACATCCATAAAACCCCCGAACAAGTTACGAAAATGCTAAGGTGTTTGAGTGACTGTGGCGAGAGATGAACACGCCCGATCTTGATAATCATAAAACTAAAACGAAAAAGCTCTGGCAGCTCTATCTTCATATTCTTACATTAATATTGTTTTGATAGGCTTCCGAAAGTCATTGGGTACATAAGCCTAACGGAGCCTCCCCGGGAGAACTTGTAGTAGGGTCCAGTTATGATTGTATTCCAAAATATGAACCATAAGATTCTGGTTCCTCTGTGGAATAATCGATTTAGCTCTGATTCGCATATGCAAGTAGTAATTTGGTTAAGTAGAGGGAAGAGTAATAAGCACAGTGTAATGTGACAAAAGTCTGAAAACAAATATACACTTCTTATAAACTTCCACCTCAAATACACCCTTGAAGATCCCCATTTTTTTCAATCTGTGATGACCCTTACAAACCGATTCAGGAATAGTTTCAGTTGAAATTTATTTTGTCATCGAAAAGTTCCGCAACACCCTAATTCCAGGAGCTGTCATATCCCGAATTCACGCAGAATCAATATGGCTGGATTTCAATACAAGTAATAAAGAGGTGAACGCTGATCTCGGTCCACACCACGCAACCCGGCTGTTGCATGCGAGTCTTCATATATACAGAATCAAACAACCGCACGGTTTTGAACGGGATCCCCAAACGGTACAAGGTGGATTTATTGGATGTTTCCAGTAAATAAACGTTTGAAAATAGACGAATATATGACCACACTGGGCTACCTCCCACCTGCATATTGAATGCACCGGGAATAATGGGTTATTTGATAAAAGCAAACCGAGTGGAATATTAAAATTTATTCAAACATTGCGATCAAACAATGTACGGATCTCACGCAGCATGATAGTAAAAACGGGGAAATCTATCGCATTACCGCACGCTGGGCGCTTAATTTTCGGAATTAATTCCGATGCCTTCTAAATGCGTTATTCATTACAATCGTCTCTTGATTCCCGGCATTTTTTCCCAAGGAACGCATAATTCGTAACCAAATAGAATGATAATCGTCTTATCGACACCAATCGCCCCCCAACCGCACCCCGCTGCTCCACGCACTCGAATACATCCGTTATTATTTATCTGCTCTCAAACACATAAATTTCTATTAGTTTGAAATAATCATTTATCTTCTGTGCTTTCACACACAGGATCTGTTCTTCCTTGGGTTTCATTTCCTGGTTTCGAGATTCAAGCAACCATAGCCTGAGAGGCGTACCAACAAAAACGAGAAGTTCCATTCCATCCACTCCTTGCAAGTCGAATCCTTTGCCTTGGTGGAGCCTTGAAGATGGCTTGATTCCGGCAGAATGACTATGCCGTTTGCAGCTCCGTCGGCCGGGAACGAGGAGAGCATTTCTCTTTTCTTGCTCTTCCATCCAATGGAGGTGAAGCAGGATTTCTTCGACCTATTCTCGGAATGTTCGTGTTGTTTTCTGCTTCTGACTGTAGAGCCTAGAGCCCCACAGCACCGGGCTGAGTGTTTACCCTGAGTTAACACGCGTACACGGGATAAATGCTATCGATGTCTCCCGAGCGCGTGGATTCAAGGAATCGGAGGGAAGAAAGAAGCGAATCCAGTGAAGAGAAAAGATTTTAGTTTTTCTGTTGCCAAGTGGGCATTGTGCTATTGACATTTACCGGCACTTGGGTAATGAATTATGATGCGATTATTACAGTGAAATGGGTTTTAACGGTGTTTGGATTTCTTCGTTACAGGGGTGAATAGCTTGGGAGTGGCGATGACGGGCAGGGAATAGATGTGTTGAAAAATAAAAATAAATGCGAGTTGCCTGCTGCACAAGTAATTCGCATTTATTTTTATTTTTCAAAGAAAGACCTTCACTTTATGAAACCACATTTCAAAACACTTTGACATTAGTAGAATTAAATTCAAAAGCAAGGGTAATTCAAACTCGTATTTCACTTGCTCACTTTTCAAATATAGAAAACCTGAACATTGTTTTGAAATTATCACTCATTAACGCGCACTTCATTCACTAGAAAATGCTTATCCTAAGACAAGTTGGCGTATTTTTTTCATAAACACCTTACAGAATTCTTTAATTTTGAATCCTCAACCTCAAGAGGACATCACAATAGGTCGCGAATTTATACTAATTGGGTTTATGTGTGCATGTTTGTGTTTTAATAGCTATTTTCTTCCAATCAACCTGTCAAGTGATAATAGATCCACTCAAAGTTTATATATCCTAACATATATGTTGTAGTTCGTCGTGTTGAGAATCTCTAGGAATCTAGGAACTGCTGCCCGATTGGTAGTCCATTGTTAGTTTCTCGTGTAAGTTTAAATTTATAAAGCCATGTAGGGGAAGTGCCCCGGCAGGGATGCCAGATAGTTTTACAAAATGTCTGTAAGGAACAATGAAAAATGTCTGTACTTAGGATTTTGTCAAAAAATTGCGTAAAGAATTTTTGTGACGGGGGGCTATTTTGTAGAAATTAAGTTAACTCTATTAAACATTGGCTTTGATAGCCTTATTCTTTTACTTTCTCTGTAATAATATTCTAACCTTTGATGATTTTTTTTATGTTTGAAAAAGCTAAGAAAGCTAAACAGTTTTTGAAGGCCCTCTTGTATTATTTTTTTCTCTCAGTTTCAGATAGTACATACATCCAATTACAGCAGTTTTAAATCTTCCAATTACTTAATAAACTTACTTTAACTTAATTTTGAATGCGGCCACACCAAGCATTTATGTATGATTTACATAAAACTAAAACGGCATGGAGAATTAAAATATGATAATATTTGTTCATCTATAGGAATACTATATATAAATGCGTTGGCATTTTAAAACGAATAAACAGTAACTGGAGTTTAACATATAATATTCTCTACGTAACTGAATAATTTTCAAGTCTTCTATTAATAGGCGGTATGGCGAAGCTCACAAAACGTTTCATTAAATATCATTTTTCGTTAAATATCATTTCGCACGGAGATTATATAACATAACAATTAATGTATACTTGAAGTCTGTTTAGAAATTACAAGAGCATCAAAATAAGGACCAGTAACATCCGCGAAGTTAATTAATTTTCTGAGAAACTTTTTATTAATCTTTTACAAATATAGATTATTGTAATATCTGTATAATATGTGTAATCTGCATGAAGTCTGCATGCATGATCAAATGTCTGTATAAAAACACATGTCTGTGTATCTGGCATCCCTTAAAACCCCAGCCCGGCACCCCTGAATTTTTATCAGAAAACAGTATTCAAATAAGTTTGTGAACACTGATCATTTAGGTTTTAAGTATTATTGACGTTTTGAGACATATCGCACGCACAGTGAACCGTCAAATGTCAAGAAAACAAACAATACAAAGGTGGGCAGTGACCATGTACTACCAGATGTTTTTATTCGCTGGTTGATTTTAAGCTTCTTATCAACACAATATGTATTAAGCTCTGTTTTGTTGGTTCACATTATCTCAACTTCATGTCTAATCATCACCTGGATTCGACGAAAGTTAATTTTGATCAAACATGTATTAACAATCGTGATGTTCAAAAAATGTATGCTGTGATGGTAAGACAGGTATGCTAACTTATTGGATAGCTGGACGTTGCTGAAATTCCCTACCTGGTTGTTGGTAGTTGGAACCAAGAGCAGCTTTTTCGTGCAACGGAGACTTTCGGGCGTGAGATTTCTGTTAAGAGTGCTTCCAAAGCTTTTGGAATTCCAAAGAGTACAGGAGTTACAGGACCACGACTTTGGCAAGGTGGCAAGATCGAAACTTGGGTCAGGAGAAGCCATTTTCACCTAGACCAGGAAACTGAGCTCTTGCAATATTTGCTGGACCTTGAAAGCTGATTCTATGGAATCAAAATGGACGACGTACTTGCTGAAAAGAATGGAATTTCTCATTCTTTCAACTCCAAAAAGAAACTGGCAAGATGCGAATGGCTGGCTAGATTTCTTGAGCGTGATTCAAAACTAAGTTCCAGAAGGCAAAAGTTACGTCGGCTCCAACGACCATCGCGTTCAACAAAGTATCCGTTGATGCTTTTTTTTATATGTACGGGGACCGGCTAGAAAAAATAAAGTTTCTTCCACAGCGCATCTACAATGCTAATGAAACAGCAATTTCCACAGTTTGCTGAATACGAAAATAAATTGCATTTAGACAGATATATATATTCTGGTTCCTTCTAACAACATTCAAAGGTTAAAAGACGGAGCATTAACAGGAACAGAGTTTGCGTGTAAAACATCAGGATACATGACTATCGAAGTGTTCACAACATGGTTTGAGCATTTCCCTGAGCACGTTCACGCTTCAGAATATAATCCTGTACTGCTATTGATCATGATCTGATGATGTACTGCTATTGATAAATTGCAACCGTTGGACGTTTTGTTCATGGCTCCATTTAAGGCATATTATTCCGGGCGGATGAAGTATACATCCAATGGCCTAAGGTTTGAAAAACGTCGTTGGAAAATTTAAAAAAGCTCATCATTTGCAACCAATAAACCTCCTAAATAGAATACGTTAATAATAAAGTAGCCCTTATTCGTAACATACTATTAATATCAACCCTCACTCTAAACTCCACTATTCATTTTCTTTGAAATATTACAATTAATAACTATTAAGAAAGAGCATGCTGCACAGAAAAAAATAAATAATTTTAACAAGCACGCAAAAATTTCTCCTTGTTTAATTCCAAGTCAAAGGAGGCGTAAACAACAAAATTGTTTGCATCTTTCAGGTTAGATTCTGGCGTTGTCTGGTTAAAATTTACATGAAATATCCCATTATTTTCTGCCAAATTTAGTATTCCCTTTCTGTGCATTTGTTAAGGCAGAACATTCAATGTTTTTTTTATCTGTGCGGTCTTATCCCCATGGGGTTCCGGTATTATCTGCACTGTTGGGAGTATCGATTTTTTAAAGATTTTAGTTTTTATGTGAACGTTAATTCATGAAATAACATTTTTATATCGATGATAACGTACATTCTACATTGGAATCTAACTAGAATAATACTCTGGGTGAGGTAATAGCTCTTTGGATTCTTCAAATAATCAAAAATCTTACGGGACCGGGGTAACACCCAGTTCCCCTACATCCGTTTCATTAATGCTTCCAAAAAAAACAAACTCAACAAAGATTGCTATATATTTGACTCTAAACATGTTGTTCATGTATGGAAATCAATATGCTTAACAAATTATCAGTCAAGAACTCGGTACTTAAGAAGTCAGTTAGTCGCATATGAAATAGCTCTATCTGGCAAAATATATGCTTTTACAGTAAAATTTGAAGAAATTAGATTACGTTGACAAGTGATGATATGGGAAGTATTTCAATTTTTATTTTTTTTATTTTTATAAAAATAAATAATCTCTTCTAGTTTGTCCATATCCACTTCTTGGTAAACATTGCATTCTCTGCTATAATGCAAATGTGCGCATTAAACAAAACTACTATTTTCGAATGGATGGTAAAAAAGGACGGAAAAAGATATTATAACAAACGAAATTTCATTTTATTCATAATGGAATTAAAAATTTCACAAAAATTGGTCTACTGCCTGCCACGCCACCTTGCGGCAGTTAGCCAGAACATTAGCTATAAGTGAAATTTCAGGCACATTCTTCAGTTCCTTGGTCGCCTTCAAATTGGCCTAGGATCATTTGGTGAAGCTGGGGCACGTTGGGAGGGTTGGCATGCTTGCCACAACATTCCGCTTCGCAGGAAACATTTGACCAAAACCTTCAGCCATTGTTTCTGGGTTTCCGCTTGGTTCTCCGACACGGCTTGCTTGGACTAATGCTTAACCGCTTGGGCGGTCGCACCAACATCTTGGCCCATCGCACGGAAAGGCCACATTGCCTTCCGTCTTCCGTTTGAGCTTCTGTTGAATCCTTCGGTCGCTTAAAACCGTCGAACTGCCGGTACTTCTCCAGAAGTGCCAGAATCTTGTAGCTATGTTTTCGCGATCATATCCAACCTACACGAAGGGATCACGATGGCCGATATTTTGTGGCGTGGATGAAGCAGGTGGTGCGAACAAACCAAGGATCGAAGTTGTTTCACTGCTCTCGCCATAGCTACCGTAAACAAACTGATGGAGCTGTCAAATTTTCACAGTATATAGGCAACTAATATATATCGACTACGTACCGGTAGACCAACCGCCAGGTAGCAAGGTTAATAGCATGAAAAGTCGAAATATTTATTCGCTTTTTTTAATGCACGATTTGTGTGTCGCTGTCAAAACAAATCAAACCAATAAGCAATGAAATAGACCAACGTAAAGCCTGTCCACGTTAAGTTTCGGGTACCAAAATAATAGCAGCAAACAAACCGTAAACATAATTCAAGAAAACTGCTTGTTTATTTCACAATAATAGACTTACAGACTCCGAAACAAATGATTAAGATGTTAATCCTTCTCTCTGTAAAATTCTCGAACTCTCTGTGGTACACCCGCCATCAGGTATACGGTATCCTCAGATACGCCCGCTGTGACGATTCTCCATCTTCTCTTGAAATCATTTTTTCTTAGTTTCGAAGAGTTTCCGCTCAACTAGAGCCCAGTACTTCTCTATTGGGCGAAGTTCTGGACAGTTTGGTGGATTGGTATAGTGACAAGAGGCCAAATCTGGAAAAAACAGAGCGAGAGAGAGTCGTGGCTTCTGATAAACGATAGCAACCACTTTTGCAAACATTCTTTCTCGTAAAAATCCTTATTGATAATGCCGTACGAGATGAAACTTTTAGATTTTCGACCACACCTACATATGGCCTGCAAATCATATACTTCTTCGGGAATTTTGACACCTTTTTTGTCTGGAAATTCTCGGCAATGGCGTTCCTATAGCTTGTGGAATATCCAGAACTGGAAGCTGTTTAAAGTCTTCGATTACGTATGTTTCTTTGCCATTAAGATACAAGAAAATGTTTGCAAAATATTGGTGTCGCTCCTTAGCACAACTTTTTGCAGTGAAATTTTGCTTGTTATCACGGTTGGTATCCTTTTTCCCTTTGTACGCCTTCAGTTCTTGCCTCTGGGCCACTATTTGTACCTATGATTTTGACTTCTCAACTTTGCTAGCCACATTTCGCACAGAAAGATTGGGATTTTTTCAAAAGTGGTTACCACATTTTTGTCCATTTGTTGGGAGCAAACTTTTCATTTGGTACAACTGGTACATCCAACCTTCCGATCCACAGTCAAGCGCTGGTCAAATGATTTGCACACACAAAAGACGGTACTTTTCGGTAGTTTAAAATCGCGAAAAATTAATATACTTATAAATAGCGTCAAAACTATTTCTCCTAGAATATTTCAATGCTCAGAAGATCAATGTTAAATTTAATTTGGTTTCATTTGATGACAAAATGTTTGAAATTGGATCACACGCGTTGGAGATATTTTATTTTAAGTAAAGGTGTTTTTGTTCATTTATTTAAAAATCAACTTTTATCCATATCTCGAAAACTGTTCTATTTAAATTTTTTGAATTCTGCATAAAATTTCACATTAGAAATGATGATCAGCTTACCGAGTTCATAAATGCTGTAATCTAGTGTAATCAATGCTGTTGGAAACCCCTTGCGTCTTTCACCAAACAACTTTCCACTAGCTGCCTACAATCATGCCAGTAGCCAATAACAAGACACTACTGATCTGTTGTCCGGTATTTCGATGTCCGAATCGAACTTTACAACGCGCACTCTCTCCGAACGTGAGTCTGCTAAATCCAAATCGCTAGGATCAAAACGACGGGTACTCTCCGTTTCTCACAACGTGCGCACTTCCAAAATGTGTGATATGATCAAGTGAATTTTAAGCAATTAAATGCACTACAAGTCACTATCAAATGTATTTTTTGCCAATCGATGTTCCTTGTCAGGTTGAATGGAACTCGAGTATATTCTGAACGTTGAAGCCACACTTAATTGAAATGTTGATTGTTTGGTGATCGCTACCATGGGGATTACTGATGACTTTCTACAGACAGTCCAATGAGAACGATCTAGAACAGAAATATAGATCGAGTCCGTTTTCTTGACTAGGATTGAAATTGTCACATAAATCGTAAAACATAGCCGCTCTTTTGTCATCTTATAAGTCCCCCCACCCAGTACCATGGGAATTCGTGTCACCCAGATTCAATACTGGGGACTGTAAAATAGAAACTATTATCCAGAGTTGACTACGGCAAAAAGAAGTTTTTGGAGGAACTGAAGCTATGCTAATATCTTTATCTTGTGCAGTTACTTGACAAACGACGATTTTGACACCTTAGAGACCTGGATGAAATTTTTTGTTGAAAGAGTAGCACTTATTGATCACTAAAAGCACTCCTCTATAAGAATCGTTACTGTCTAGACCTAAAGTGTAAAAATCGTAATTCACTAATAGCAAATATATCACAATCGGAATTGTGAATATAAGAATTTGTACGAGTCTTGTTTGGGCACCAGACTACGGCAGTTCTACTATTGTACAGTGATAATATTATCCAATGAAAGATATGAACGATGCCAGGAGTGGCCATACAACAGTAGGTTGTGTCGATATTCAAAAAAAAACTTCATTTTACAAATTAGCATGGTAAATCCCTGAAAAGTTTAAGATTTTTTTAAATCGTTTAGCTTGACGGCTTCCACTTGAAGTTTCGTATGGGATTTAGACTTTTTCAGAATGGGGAAAGTAGTATTTTCAGACTTTATTTAAAAACAAGATTCTTTAAAATTGAGCAACTTTCGCTAATATGACCGGTTAGGGCTCAATAGGAATTCTCTGTCAAGACCTGAACCTAAAAGTCAGTTGCATTATGGTTATTCACATCAAATAGATTTTCTACTGTAGTTATCTACACATGTTTTTTAGCATGTCATCATGAAGAAGCTGGGTATTTGCGCTCTAGCTTATTGAAAGTGCTGAAACCAGCCTTTCAGCTAAACAGTCGTGTCTTTCACAGGCATCGTCGCATTTGTTTCTTATATGATACAATACAATTTCATTCATTACAGAAAATATAAAAAATTATACAATTAATTGCCAAAAAAAAAATACGAAGCTCCACATTTATAAAACTATCAAAGTTATCCCGTTAATGGTGGTGGGTATCATCACCTTACAAAAAAAAACAATGAATTAAAATTAATTGCATAACGTTTTCAGAGTAATATTCTAGGAAAACACCCACTTTTAACTGTTCATCTTTTATTGCATCCTGCCAAGTTAAACCATTCAAAGTGGTTTTGCTAGTCCGTAAACCGTGTCGTGATAAACTGTTCCTCAAAATTGCCCAATAAACTGAGCTTTCCAATAAACGCTACCTTCCATGAATCATACTGCACAATTCATTCAGCTCCCAGTGACATGCCAAATGTCACATTCAAAATAATGGTTAGAAGGTCATCTCCCTCACCCGGGGAAGCACGCCATCCTGCTCTGTATAATTCCCGCTCGAGTATCCCCTACTCGAAAGGGAGCGCGATTTAAAGCTCGTCTAATAAGTACATCATTATATTTTACGACAAAATAACATTTTCCACCATAACCGTGCCTGGCATCCGGGAAACTCCAGTTATGTTGCTTTTTCAAAGGACTGCTAGTTAGTTGATTCCAGTTTTATTCGCCAGTTATTCAGTATCTTATGGAAATTTAATGACTATCAGTGGGTGGACATCGTGGTTCATGGAGTGTACCGTGTCGTTCGATGGGCGGATGAATAGACAACTAAGTTGTGGGATGCTGTCATAAAATTATACCTCAACCATCATCAGATAGCAGCAACATTGCATTGACGGGATCGGAATTTACTGCTTCGTTGCCTGCATAATGTCGTCGTCGTCGTCGTTGCCATTTGCAAGTGATCACAGCGATTATCTACGGTGCATTCAAGTCAGTCTCAAGTCATTTCCCATCAACAAACAATTTACTTGAAACAAGCACAACGTCACTCAACAGCCTAATTCAATTCTCCGAAACCAAACAACCCATGTTTTAATCTCATAACGGCAAAACCATTTGATTGTTTGTGAGTTGTTTTTCTCGTCATCTTCGTCGTCAGCCCGAAGACATCCCGAAAGGACCAAACATTCTGCTGACTGCTGGCTTCTGTTCGGTTGACTTTTCTTCAGTCTGGTCCCATAAGCAGCTACGAGACCAGCGTGATGGATTGATAAATAAATCTTGACGACGTCTTGTGTCAAATAATTTAATTGAGTTTTTCCGTTTTCACTTGAAGGCATCGTGTGCTGGTAGCCGAACCAGCCAGTGGCTCCGTTATGGTAAACCCCAGCGCAATACTATGGTTTGAGATAGAGTTGGGACACTTATCCTGATCTTAAACTGGAATCGAGAGAATGAGAGGGCGGGGGGTGTCTAATAAGATTAGACACGCAAGGAAACTTTTGATTTTAGAAGCTGTGCCTGAACTCAACATAACAGTGCAAAGTACAGTTTAAAGCGGTTCAGCGAAATATGAACCCAACGCATGACAACGTTGGCAACATGAGCTGACAATTCATTTTGAAGGGAATCAATGAAGGTAAAACAATTCACAGTCCAAATATTTCGTGTTCCTTTTTGTGGCTTTGATCACAGTTTTGCATCTGTTATTCTTACTTTAAGCTTGCTGCAGTATAGCAAAGCTAAAATATAAAGTTCGAGATTGTAAGTTGCTGTCGTGCTGTTCAGTTAGTGTTAGTTCAGTCAACACTGGTGGCAGTTAGTATTGTTCTTACGTAGGTCTACGTCTAACCGTATATAAAAGATAGAATACAGATGAAATGTAAAATGAGAAAAAATAAGAATAAAAAGAAGAAGAATTCTAGAAAAAGTAGCTCAACATTAAATTGGAATAACATGAGTGCATGCGTTCTAAGGACGATTGTAAAAAATAAAATGTTACAAAGCGAAGCAAACATTTGTGGAAAGAGAAAAGAGAAAAATGGAGGATAATGAACTAAATGAGTAATAAAATATGAAGCGTAATACAGAGAAACAAGTAAAGAAACTAAAGAGACAGGACAAGCAGAAGAAAGCATGTGAGGGTAGACAAAAAAAGAATCTCGAAAACAGATGAAGAGAAGAAATGAAAGGAAAAACACGGATTTATTAAGAAACATAGGTGGAAGAAGTAAAATAAATTGAACATTTTGATGAAGAAAATGGATCCTATTTCTACCTAGAATTTTACCAGACTCCTCCCTTTAATTACGTAACGCTCGCGAAACCCCCCCCTCCCCCTATTTTTCAATTGTGATAAAATCCTCACAAAAACTGTTATTGTTGTTGTTTTTAGGTTTCATTCTCGTTTGGGTAAACCGAAATTAGGAAAAACTGCAAAAATTAGTCAATTAATTTCATTAAAGTAACTTAAACTATATTAAAGATTACCAAAAACATTGCACTCATTGTACTGCATTTATTCAGGTTACTGGATGTTCTTAAAACTGTTACAAGTAATCGTTTAACAAGTTTACTCAAATGTCTTTAAATTATTCAAAGTATCACAAAAGAAGTTCAAAGTTTTATTCATAAAACTTCAGGGGGTTAGTTACCCTGTCACGTTGTGTTTTTGTTTCAGTGTGTCGGAAGGTGTTTTTGTGTTTCAACTCATCTGTCAATACTACAATCAAAAAATTACGCTTATTGGCAGCCATGGATCTTTTTGACGATTAATTCACGCACACTTATGCATCATCTCAATCACATGTGTGCACGCAATAGGGAAACAAAACAGTGAGAAGGCAAAAAATCGATTCGTGTAAGTGATGCCAGGAATGAATTTATTTTTCATGTGGTGGCGAGTGTGTTTGAAGTGTGGTGGATTGTGCTTTTTGGGGTGGTAACACAAACAATATATTTCTCACCAATTGGTGATACAAATCGTTATGAGATACCTTTCGTTGAGTAGATCACATTTAATCGAAATTCAAATTTATCGAAATTTTAGCATTTGGTCGGAAACCAAGAGATAGACTTAATCCATTTTTCTTAAATTTTCAGATTTCTTGCACCACTTGGCCATAAATGTGTTACTAGAAATTAGAAGAAGGACCAATCCAATATCTTGATAGATACGCGTATTTTGAACATAATGTGCAGACTTCTTCAGTGTCTCGTACTAAAAACTCGACTTAGATAAGCAAAGGTAGTTGGAATTGTATGGAAAATACTAGTTTTTCTTCTAATTTCTAGTTACAGGTATTCCACTTAACAGCTCAAACCCTATAGGATTCATAAATGTGTTTCTGTTATGGCTACTCCCATAAGAAACAAAAGCGATTGGCCATCAGAGGAACCAAAATTTAAAACTGTGGCGATAATTGGTGCAATGTTCCAGTCATGGCAAACGTGATTTGGAATACAAAAACAAAGTTTTGGCTTAGTTTCGATATTTTTCCTTCAAAATATGGATTTGAAACTTTCATTTGACGTATTGAAAGTGGGGTTTTCCCAGAATTTTCAAACATACTTCTGAACTAGTATAAATTAACCCTTTTCTACTTGCTACTTACTACTTTGCTTGGCACACAGAAACTTATAATAATCCAAATTAGTTATTCACTTTTGATTTTTTTTTCAAATTCGTTATTTTGTTACGTAACAATTTTTAAACCCCCCCTCTCCCATATGTCTCAATAAGTAATGGTTGCTCTGCCCCTATCCCCCCTTTACGCGTTACGTAATCTAAAAAATAATCGGAAAAATCTGGAACATCTTGACAGAGTAGCATTTTTCCGCAACCACCATTGGTGATGAAAATTTGGATTGTGTCGTGAGTTTTGTATTTGCTTCATCTTGTGGGAGTATCTGCATCGCGCTTGAGGACACTGTACCAAACAATATCATTCGACCGTATCAAGGGTCATCCAAAGGTTCCAGTACCAGATGAAAGTAGACCATTATCCAGGACCTGGATGTAAGCCGGGAACAACGCCCAAAAAACCGAAAGTGCGCTGATTGCTAATATCAAGTGGGATCCGAGCATTTCGACGCGAGGCTTGGTAAAAAAGCTAGAGGTTTCGCATATTTGTCTTCCAGTGAGCCAAAAAACAATTCAGATTGAAAACGTACAAGGTGCAGAACTTCCCAAATCGGGGCGAACGCCTGGATAAATTTTGCATTTAAAGAAAGGATTTTTTCGGATGGTGATAAAAAAAAAGCTCCGACAGATAATTGCTTTTTATAAACTTCCCATGGAAGGTAATTATTTAAACTTACTTGAAAAACAAATTCTACGCCATTGCGAGCGGCCTTCCGCCAGTTAACCGGAACATTCATCATGGCGGACAAAAATATGCTAATGGGCATATTTTTATGTTCTTTCTTCTTTTTATGTATCAATTTCTCCTCAGCTTTCGTGACAAAATAGTTAGAGTAGATCTTACGCTTCAGGTTGGCCCAGAAATTCTCGATGGAACGCAGCTGGGGGACGTTGGGCGGGTTCGCCGACTTGGGTACCATATCGATATTCAGCCGATCCATATCCTCGAACGATCGCTTCGAGTAGTGGACCGACGCCAGATCCAGCCAGCACACCGCGTCTTTGTCCTCATGGTATTTTTCGATGAACGATGCAACTTTCGGCAGGCATTTCGTACTATAAATTTCCCCGTTCAGGGCCAGCCCGGAGCGAAAGAAGAGCGGCTATGACATCTCCTTCTCGCTGATTGTTAACCAAAGCAGCACCTTCTTGAAGACCTTGGTGTGGGAAATGAACTTCGCCTCGTAGCTCACTTCATTCGCGAGAGAAGTAAAATACGAAGTGCCCTGCCACGGTGGGATAGGTCTCGTCGTCCATCACAACCGCCACGTCGCGATTCGCCGGGAAAATCGAGTTGACCATCTCATTCAGCCGTTGCCGCTGCGTCATTGCCTGCAGCTCCGAAACAAGTCGACGTGATTCCGCTTCCTGACATGTGTGTTCATGTTCGCCAAGCGTTTTGAACTGACCTCCCGGCCAAGCACACGCACTTTTCCCTTGGTCTTCCCCTTCAGCATCCTTTGGAGCTTCTTGTCGCTCAGGGTCGTTGGCCGACCGATCCAAGCTTTCTTCGATGCTCTGATTGTTGTCTAATAGTGCCAAAATGTTGTAGTTGCTAGACCGGGCATATCCGGCGTCCACAAAGTGCCGCACGATGTCCGTTTTCGACGCGATGGGGTGCCGTTCTTTGAACGCACACACTTCGGAATGGAGTTGCTTCACTGTTTTTACCATCACGGCTAGAGTTCGACTGATAGAGCTGTCAAATTTATTCGGCTGACTCATGGGTTACTATGATTAATGCTGCAAGGGGGTTGTTTTGTCAGTGGGGGTGAAGGTAATCCCATAAAAAATCGGCCTTTTTTTTAAATGCAAACGTTATTGGACCATGCTTGACCAAAGACCACTATTCCAAAACCACGAAAAAGTGGTAAACGGCTACCTCTATGGATTTTGTAGCGAAGGCCATAAACCCACCAAACTGTCCTGAACTCCGTCCGATCGAAAGCTACTAAACTATAATGAAGCGTTTACTTCAAAATTCCAAAGGAGAGGCAAATGACGAGTAACTTATTTGACGTTTCTGTGCTGAAAAAATACATACATTGAACTACTCTCACAATTCGGTTTCATATCGTTATATTGTAAAAAAAAACAATCATTTTAAAGTGTCGTTATAATTATCGCCTCACCCTTTAATCTTACTGGGACATAAGGGTCAGTTATGACCCGTGGCACAACTTTAATAAACGCCATCTTTTTCTTATTTTCAAATCAATCGGGCTGAAATTCTCTGACTCTCAATATATGATCGACTGCTTCATTTTTGCATAAAAAAAACTTATTTTAAATCAGTTCAAGGTGATTGTACAAAAAAGTTACACATTAAGGTCAACATTGACACAGATTTCAAGCCTTCGTAGAATTTTGATGGCGCTACAGTCTATGTTTGCCAAATGCAGCTCTAGAGAGTTGCCGTCCTCGGCAAAGTTGGTTGGAATATAAAATGTTGTCATTTCACATAATCAGATTAGTTGCAGATTTTGTCACAGAGATGACGCTGCGGTTTATCTCTGTCAAATGAAGCTTTAGATAGTTGCTGTGTTTTTTGATTCCCGAGGATAGTTAAAGTTCTTTAGAAGTGCAATGGTCACTCCTTCTCCTGAGTTGATTCAATCCAGTCTTATATATCGGAGGGTCTTATGTACCGGAAGATGTTATAGGTCTGAGAAGACACTCGAGATTAGCCGCCGTGATAATGTGCGATGTAAATGAGAAAATAAACAAGTTCGTTATTCTTGTTTCTAATGAAGCAAGCGTTTATGTCCAGGATATTTACACTTTCAGGTGCCGTACTGAATCAAATCCCAGAGTGTGGATCCGGTCGTATTTAAAGTTTGAATTTTGCAAAGTGGATGCAAGCTGGGTGTAGATGGATGCTTGTTCCACGTTGGTGAACAGGCCGGAAGATTCTAGCCGATTGGATGCAAACTCACGATGACCGAACTACCTTAGGGGAGTGGAGCAGCTTCATAGGTGCATGTGAAAAATGTTGATACCGTGTCCAAACATTGTGAGACGGCTCGGATTTTTTGCAAATCTAACAGGCACGTCGAATTTTTATGTTAACCTACAGTGTTAGGAAATATTATCCGTGTTTTCACACTCGGTGTATGGTTTAGAATTGACAGCTGCTGAAATGAGCTCACCTATGACGTATTTTACCTTGGTACATTACAGGAAAAAGCACAATTTTTCATTTGAATTCGTAAACGCGTAGTGTCACAATGAAGCCATATCCAATCCATTAATATTAAAAAATGACACTACATACTAGATTCTATAAAATGATACAATGAGCTTTGAAATTTGGAGAATTGTTTGGGAAAAGGCAGAATAAAAACTGCGATGACTTCTCAGAACCGAAGTATCAGTACAAACCAATCAGTCTATTCTTCGTGCGGATTTAGGATAATGTTCTTATAAAATTTTAAAGAACCACTAAACAGATAGAAAGCTACATATTATGTTTTGCGTCATCTAATGCACATAGAGAGAATGCTAGATTCAGCATAAATGAATGGAATCTTCCATGTTATGTTAAGGCAGATTCCGTTGGCATCAAATCTTCAGTATGAAAGAATGCAAAAAATAATTTGTATGCAGCATGAAAAATGTCAAATAATAACGTTGTTTACGCTTCTTTTTGGCCTAAAATCAAACGAGGAGAAATTTTTCGCGCTTGTTAAAATTCATATTTCCTCAATTGTTCATGATACGCCTTGTGAAATGAAATATTGTTGATTTTTATGTGTTGATTGCTGATTGTTGATTGTTGATTGTTGATTTTTTGGATTTGATTTTGGATTGTTGTTTTTTTTTAATAGTTTAGTTTAGTTTATTTGTCAACAGGTAAGATGTTTACCCCAATGACTGTTCAATATAATTCTAACTGACACATACTATAAACCTAGCACAAAAACCTTTTAAAACTATTCTTATTACATTTACGGCTAACGTTAAAATCGAATACGGAAAAACAACGGTTGAACACACGGCACATACTTTTTATCGATTCGTTCCGCCCGTAATTTGTTCTGGGGTGTCGAATGTACAGGAATGCGTGGGATCGGAGATTTTAGCGTCTAGTGCTGATGTCTAGAAGACAAAGTAGAGCTGAGCAATCAATGTAGCCTTGAAGAAGATCCCCAACAAAGCAAGCTTTAGCGACGTCACGAGGTTCATAAGTTTACAGCGATCGGCATAACTAGGTAAATTGATGGGGTCTCTCCAAGGAAGTCGTCGTAATGCGAAGAAGACAAACTTCTGAATAGCTTCTATCCGTAAAGTATTGTTTTGGTAGTAGGGGAACCAAACCACTGCTGAATATTCCAGAATTTGGCGCACTTTAGAGCAGTACAGCGCCTTAAGACAGTACACATCACGGAATTTCTTTGGAAACGGAGGCTTTGGAAACAATGATCCTTAAATGACAGCTTGGAGTATAACATTACTCCTAAGTCCTTTACTGTTGTCTCACGCTTCAGCTCGTTACCGAATAGCGAATAGGCATGCTGAAAAAGCGAGCGTTTATTGCGAAAAGAGATGACTGAGCATTTGGCCACATTCAAAGACATTCGATTTAAGTGGCACTAGTGCAAGTGCTGTAAGAATATGGCATTTGTGGTATTCTTTATCACAATGTAGAGCTTGAGGTCGTCAGCATACGACAGTTTGAGGCATGTCAAGCTGTGATTTACGTCGTTCATGTACACGGTGTTCAATAAGTTCGGATACACTTTCAAAATTTGTTAAAAAAATGAAAACATGTTTTTTTATTTTTTGGATTTATGTTATTGAAAGCTATGTTTACAAGGAACGTTTTACAACATTTCTCTTGAATGACTCCCTTTGTACTCCTTAACGAGCTTCAAACGTTTCTCGAACGCGTCGCAGGCGGCACGCACGGACTGCATGGGCATTTCGTCCCAGATTTTGAGAATTACCGTCTTGAAATGATCCAAAGTGCTGACCTTGTATTCGTTCAGCTTCGCCATCATATAGGACCAAACAAAAAAGTCGAGAGGATTCAAGTCCGGGGAGCTGGGAGGCCACAAAGTTTTGTCCAGAAAGTCGGTTAAATTGTCCTGACACCAGGCTTGAACCACATTTGCCGTATGGGCTGGTGCACCGTCCTGCTGGAACACGTAGTGCTCATCGCCGTAGAGGCTTCGGAGACTGGGGCAACAACCTTTTCCAAAACCTCAGTTTTGTAGTACGCCGCGTTGATTTTGACGTTTTTTTCAATAAACACCAAGGGTAGCTTACCACGTTTGCATACTGCCCCCAAACCATCACCGACGCGGCACTTTGGAACCGAGGGATGTTTATATTGGATTCAGGAATGCTGTCCCTCGATGGCGCCCACACCCGGTCATTTTGCATATCAGTGCGGCTGCTGCAGCACGAACAGTTTCTCGTCCGAAAAACAAACTCCTGACCAGCGTGCCGAGAGAGGATCCTCTTAGCTCGATCCAACCGCTTTTTGCTGGTAGCCTCCGAAACGCCATGGACCTTACGTTTTTTGTAAGGCCTGAAACCAAGGTCCTTGGTGAGTATGGTGTGAGCGGTTCCAATGGAAACGTTGAGATCTGCAGCCGTTTTCCGGATTGAGCGGTTCTTTTGCGCCGAATTCGCTCCTCACGATCTTGATGACCCGTGGCGTCCTCGCTGAACGCGGCCGACCGGATCTCGCACGGTCATTGGTCGAGGACGTCTCCCGGTATCGCCTGATGGTCGTAGACGAAGTTCCACTTGACCCCATGCGATTTCAGCAGCCGGAATATATCGCCGGGTCGCTCACCGTTCAAAAAACGCTTAATTACGAAGTCCCGATACTTTTTCATCGCGCGTAACAAACGAACAACAACTAGCAGAATGTCAACACCGCGCACATTCGGTAGCGTATGAATGAAGCTAAAGCTGACACCAATACCAATGCAGAATATGTACATGGCGCATACCTACGCAATGATGAAAACTTGTATTCGAACTTATTGAACACCGTGTAGAGTAAAAATTGGAAAGGTCCGAGGTGGCTGCCTTGAGGGACACCGGATGTGACAGTAAATGGTATTGAGATGAAGTCCCCGATCTTCACGGATTGTTGTTAATTGTTGATTGTTTGTTGCTGATTGTTGATTGTTGATCATTGATTGTTGATTGTTGATTGACAGTTGTTAATGAGTGTGAGATTGGAATCTGAAGATTCGATTGCTCGAAAAAAAAAACCATATAGATTCGAACCGTGACTGCCAGCGTAACGGTTCTTAGTGGTAAGCATTCAGTCACTTAAACAAATCGTTAGGAATGACATAGAGACTCTAAATTTGCTCTGATTTTCAAGGCAATCAGTGATACAGCAATGAAGCAAATGGATAAATATGTTTTGCACCAAGTTGTGTGCTCGCACACATTTGCATGGCCTCGTTTATTTCATAAAACGCTTTGTCGAGAAGGAAGGGCAAACATGGTGAGAGAAAGATCGGAGTCCGATTATAAGCCAAACAAAAATCACTTGATGAAGTTTGTCAGAAGCAGATAATTTCTCATCTCCATGCGAAGCGCTAGGAGTGGACGCTAATTTATTGCTAGAACGTATAGACATGAAGAGAAATTGTATTGATAGTTCTGTATAGGGAAACGGCAGGCTTTGAAATTGAAAGATACAAGTTTGGAAACGAGCGGAGTTTCAAAACGAGCATTGAACGGTAGTGGATGAAAATCTTTTCTGGCGAAAAGCTTGTCAATTGATAGGAGTTAAACCAGAAAATAACCAACTTTCGCGCATAGTTCGTTTGTCTCAAAGCGAAGTGATCAATCTATCTCATAAAATCAATAATAACGACGATTTTGTTATATTAGGGTGCTCGAGGAAATATTAACAGCAGGCTGTTTCAAATTTAGTTGAGAGGAGCTTGGATTTTCCATACGTTGTCAATAATTTGACCAATAGGTTGTTGTTCTTACTGCCGTTTCGAAAATGTGAACCAATCAGTTAGTTGAGCAAACATTTGTTTGTTTAAAAAACATGAACGGCCGGCATAATTTGGATCTTTTGAATCTTTAACGTAAGATGGATAATTTACAACAATGTTTTGTCGATCAAATAATGAAAATCACTGGAACGGATTCACGCGGAATTCACAGGCAATAAAGAAAACTCGCAGTATATTATGTATCAAAAGAATGATTGATCTGCAACAGAACAAAGAATTATGGAAAATCTTGAAATATTTATTAAAACCTAGTGGTTGTATACCGCGTAACATAACTTTTGATGGCACTCAATCACTTGAGATGAACTTTGCTTCTGGTGTGGACAACTAAAATGCTAGAGTTATTCATGATTGCTTTTAGATGATTCGTCACGGGCTGTAAAATGATAACTGACAACTGGGATGAAGCGTGCGTTCCCGCAACATAGCTCTAGTCCTCAAAAATTTCTACCTCATGCTTCCACGGGTCAAGAGATGACAAAGACCGCCAGCTAAGGGTTGCGTACTTAGGTGGTAGTGCAGCCTGGATATGATTATGCAAGTCCGTCTACAATTTCAGCAGATTCAGCAGACATGCAGACTAAATTTTTTATGCTATTTTCAGCTTCGCATTTGCATCGTTCACGTTATGTATTTGAAAAGATTTTTAACGTTTTTTTTTAGTGAGGATACTGATACGACAAATTCTACAAAACAAAAATCTATTCAAAATAATTAATTCAAAAACTAACATTGTTTATGATCCTATATTTTATATTTTACAGACATAAAGAATCATTTATGGGCTCAGTAGGAAACAAGATTTATCGAAAAATTTCCCGAATATAGAATATTTTTTTTTGTAATCATACTCACAGGAAATTTATTTCACATTATTTTCTGCCTAAATTTTCTTTGCTTTTATGCTTGGCTGCCAGGTGGTCAACTTTATTTCATTATATCACGTTGGAATTTTCGCCATTATAGAGTTTCAATCATCTAACATCGCAGCGAAAGGGGCAAATAGCTGCATAAAATGATGCGAAGAATTACATCTGTGGTAGGCTGTTGAAAATAACGGAATTTGTTTTAGGCTTTGGCACTTATTACTGATTTTTTTTTTTTCATTTATGGTTTCCAAATGAACTTTTTACCAATTCTGAGCTCATCTAACTTGAGCAGCATCATAACTCAATATTTAAAAATATTTGGTATTATCGTTTCAATGATTTTACTTCATAGATTATTTAAACATTACTTGGTGTTTTTTTTAGCCAGTTTGTCTCTAACTCCCTTCCAATAAATCTTTCCTTTCCTTATTTGGTAGCAATAACTTTTAAGTGAGCAAAAATAAAAGCGGATTGCTGTTATATAATCTGCATCAAATAGCAAATAGTGACCATGGCAACAGTAAATAAATATGTATAAATGTTAGTTCTGTAAAATTTCAAAAGAATTAACAAATTTTTTTAGGATACTTCAAATCCAGATTTTGGTGAAATGCTGCTATCGCTGAAAACGAACGGAAACGTGCGTAAGCGTAAACCACAGATCGCTAAATTTTTACACTTACAACATTTCTTGCATTTCAGGATCAACCGAATAGAGATCATATATAATGAATGTAATTGATTGCAGTATTTTTAATTTACATAAATATATACACTATTATATAAATGACTGCTTAGAATGAGAGACCACCAGGGCACCCGATTGAAGCACTCTGGATGGGGAGAGTGAGAATGCCAACTCCCCATTGCTGGCAATTTGTGAATAGGGTGGGCTCTTCTCCCGCCCATTGGGGCATCCTCATCTTAGATAACTTGCTATTGTTGTTGTTGGAAAGAAATTCTTTATATCCCTGTGCATACGTGTAAGTGATGTTGCCAACCGATCCACCAAACCGGTTTTTGGCCCTTCATACAATGACATGATTAGTATAATCAGTGGTTGTTAAAGCTTGATCAAGTCTAACAGAGAGGAGAGCCCATTGCTGTTGGACTTAGTTTCCGTGGTACAATGGGTGGTAGTACATATCATCATCATCATCATTATCTGCAATCCAAGTAGTAATCCAATGAGTATTTTCACAAGTTTGTACCATAAATCTGAATATTTTGTTTGTTTACAGTTATTTGCTCCATGCTTTTCTAGCTGTTGCAATCGACAGAATAATCCATAACTATTTCCAAATGTCTTTATATCGCATCGACCTATTAAATCTAGACTATTGAATCGGTGACACATGGATTATTTGGTCCTCATTCCTTTTAAAATTGTTCTTATACTGATGTGCCATTGTTTGCGATACGTGTTAATTTTCAAATGTAAGAGTTTTTTATTTGTAGAAAAATTTGACATAACGAGATAACATAACGAAAAACGTAATTAGAATAAAACTGAAGGATCATATTACCTAACAAAAATATTCTTAATAAAGTCTAGTATGGTAAACATTGCCAAATTTAATAGTTGGCCTATAACCTTCGTGTAAAACAAAATGTGGAAGCTCGGGTCCTCCTTTAGCACAGTCGGTTAAGGCACTGCTACAAATCAACACCATGCTGAAGGTGGCTGGGTTTGATTCCAGTGTGGTCAGGGAATTTTTCGTTAAGGAAAGTTTCTCAAACTCCTTGGGCATATGGTATGATTGTACTTGCCACACAATCATACCA